>PVHP010028419.1:0-23111 GCA_004024765.1 Zapus hudsonius | reverse complement strand
AAAGTAGCAGTTTGAGGCATTTGGTGGAGATCTACAGAGAGAAGGCCCCATTGAGGAGTAAAATTTGACGTGTATGGATAAAGCAGTTGGCATACATTAACAGTTCACATCGGGCAGCTGTGAGGAAGAAGAAAACTGAATTTAGTAAGGCTGTTGAGAGAATTAACTTTTAAGGAGGCAAAATTTTTTTGTTTAGTAATGCTGTTGAAAGAAATTAGTTTTAACCATTAGGACAGAGAATGATTTAGTTGGAATCTTATCAAAATTTTAGAGTTAGACCAATTTTCTGAGAATGAGCAAAACCATTGGACAACCTGGAAACCTTGAAAGATTTATAAGTAGAGCATTCTCTGGGGGTATATCCCCCCTTTGTTTTTGTAAGCAAGCAGCAAAGGAAAAGATTTGCCTCACGGAGGCTGGACCCTGGAGATGTCCAGGGCTGTATAGTAAGAGTTATCCCCACTCAGGATGTGGGGGCCAGACTGACAGCATAAATGCTGTTGGAGAAAAGGTTAAAAGGGCTATCTTTTTTTCTGAAGGGCCATATAGAGAAGATATAGTTTTTTATATTGAGGGGATTTCTTAGGGAGTTTTTGAAAGTAAATTTTGGGGGGTTGGTCTCTGTTATTTTATATAACTGCAGATGTTTCCTTGGTAAATGCCACTGTTTAGCCTGGGAGTATTTGAAGGTAAATAGCAGGGGGCCCCTGAGGCTCAGCGGGAGCCGGGGACACGGGCTTCATGGGGCCCAGGCTGGGAGTGCTTTTGCCCCTAGCCAACTGGGTTGGGCCAAGCCAAATATGTGGCCTGAGGGTTTCCTGGCCGTTCGCCTGTGTACTCCGGCTGGCGGGTGCCTGGCCGAGCAAAGCTGCGGAGATGCCCCTTGAGCAGGAGTGAGAGAGCCCGAGAGGGTGGGGCAGGGCCAGGGGCTCCAGCGGCAGGGGCTGGAGCCTGGCGAGGCAGAATGGGGGAGCGAGGGTGCAGCCTAGGCTCCCAGCGGGCGCTTCTAGCCAGCGCCTTAGGGAGGGCAGGGGAGGGCACGAGTTTGATTTTAGGTTTCTCTGGCACCATAAGCATAGATTTGGGCATGGGAGAGTTATCAGCACTTTTGTCTGAAAGGCTGGGTGGCATGTCTCTGAGGCTCTGTGGCTGGAGCAGCACAGGTTTCTTTGGCACTGTGGATGAAGGCAGAGGCAAAGCTGGATAGATAGATCTGGGCATTGAGGGGTTAACAGCACTTTCTCTCCAAAGGCTGGTGGGCATGCAAGACTGCAGCTGAGGCGGCTCCGGCTTCAGCATGGCTGGAAACCACTGAGCTGGTTGTGCAGCGGTACATACAAATATTTGTTTTAATTCTTCTATGGCATTTTTCAGAGACTGTATATCAGTCATTGAGTTATCCTCGGGGCCCTGTTTATTAGAACTGGTATTCTTTTGTATTTTAGGGTCAGATTTTATTTTGGGTTGATTTAAACATTGTTTTATTGCTGCTAGTATCGGGAGAAAGGATGGGGAGGTCTTTTTGTTTCTAGCTAGGTACTCTATTTGGCACCACACTTGTGAATCATAGGGGCTGTTGGGATCTACCCAACGTGCGATCATGAGGGCTTCCTCCCAGAAGGAAGTGGCCTTTTTCTTGGAAAGCTTAAGTCCTTGTGATTTTAGAAGTGCCTATAATGCCGTGGCTAGATCGCTTTTATTTTTGGACGTGGAATTTCCCATGATAGCAAAAGATGTAGAAGCGCCGAGACTGTTAGGCAACGTTCCCTCACTGACTGTCTGTAAGGGGGATTCCCTAGCAGTTCAAGCACCAGCCTCACCGCAAATTTCAGGATTCGTTGGCCTGCCCTAAAGGCTTTCATTGGGTCATTGCGTGACCGATTTGATTCCAGATAGAGACTATGATAGAATGGTCACTTGCCAACACCTGGAGGCAGTCGGGGTCAATCCTTCCAGCTAAAAGCCTTCCTTCTCTGCTGAAGAGTATCCTCAGCCGAGAGAAATCAGTTGTTTTTTCACATTAGGAAAGTCCCTCGCAATGGCATGGACCAAAAACAAAGAAGGAAATGAGAGTTTGGAGTTGCGATCCCCGATTTTCCCTTATGAGGAGTGACTTACGTGTCCTGCAGAGGTGAATGCTGTTCAGTCTGTGGAAGCCCCACGTTCATGGTGCCAAGATGTTGTTTTTGCCTCTGGGGGCAGAGGGAAAACAGAGAAGGTGTGGGAGCTGAGCGAGGGCTGATTGCTGCTCCGCTGTCTGCTGTCTCAGGGTGGGTCCACAGAGCTGGAGGGCTGACTCTACAGAGCCGGCGGGCTGACGCAGGGGGATCCGGCGAGACACAGACACGAGCAGATGTGTATAGTATATCCACGTGGTTCTTTAATTCAATTGGGGGAGCTTACATTTATAGGAAAAAGGGGGTCAGGGTGATGGGGAATAGGGAAGAGAAAAGGGGATTGGTTGATTGGGGTGGTGAGTTAGCGGCCTGCACTGGGATAGGTGAGTATGGACAACCTGAGAATACCTCATTTGGGGGGCCTGAATGGTGGGAAGTACGTGATTCTAGCTATAGTCTGTGGGGATGAATACAAGGAAGTTTGTCTGATATCCATTGCCAGTTATGCTGAGATGGGAATGTTGGTTCCTGTGGCCCATGGGGGTTGGGAGTCAGGGTTGATGGAGCCAGGAAATGCCTACTGAATTATCGGGGTTTCACCTCACTCATACATCCTTAACCCTTTGTTCTCCGTGCCTTCAGTAGCAGTTCCAACAGGCAGTGCCCAACAGGGGGACACCCCTTCAAACTACCAGAGTCCCTTAGTAGGGTTTTAACTAGAGATGGACAAGGTACACAAGTCTGTGTCCCCAGGAGAAAGGTGCTCGTGTCCTTTCAGTGAAGGATGTGATAAAAGCAGCATTTCTTTACATGCAGAATACCCACAAAAGGTGATTGCTTGTGACCTCAGGTGGCTTACTCAACTGGCATATTTAAACAATAGTCTTAGACAGAACTGAGCATGTCAAGGCTGGAATAGCTTATGGTTAATATGGAGAATGAATGACCCAGAAACTCTTAAGGGACCAAAGAGTGATAAAAGTCACTCACCAGGGGGTCTGGTTTCCCAAAAAAAAATATATTTGAATATCTTTTTTTCTTTGGGGCTTAGAGAGGAAGAGAATTAGCAATGTCATTTCTAAATTTACCCTTAAATTATTCACTATAGCATCACAAAATATATTATGCAGCTGAATGAGATCAAGTGGATCTCATTGGCTGCTCCCTTCAAAACAGAAACTCAGAATCTTCTAACATTTGAATATATGTATGAATGAATGTATCTATGAATGAATATATATATTCATTCAACCCTAACTTGAGTTTTGAGTTAGGCTTCTCAAACCCCCTCTTGCCTCCTTAGACAATAGCTTTGTTTTCCTTCCTTTAAGCCCTTTAAGGAATTCACTCTACAATTTTCCAGAGCCTTCTCAATATACTTGTGATGCAATAGTGAGCAAAACTAGTAAAAAAAAAAATCCCACATTGACCTTACACTGTAGTAGAGTGGGAGGGTTACAAGGAAGCAAAAATGAAAAGATAAGTCAAAAATGACTACAAAGGAAAAGTTGAACAGAATTTGAAGAACCATGAATGAATTCCTAAAGAAGGTGAGGATGGTGAATGTAGCTTGCAATATAAAATAGAAGATTGCAAACAAGTCATCTTAGGAGACTGAAGGGAAGTAAGGAAGTGAAGTATGCAGATAGCTGGTGGAAAGAAGAGGGGTCATCCATAGAAAGACTAGTAGGAGGTTATACACAGGCTACAGGGGATAAGCGGATGGACTGGAGCCACTGAGCACGAGGAAACTGTGTCTAGTGGGCCACTGGAGCTGGGCTGCATACATTATCACAAAGAGGCTGGGGTGATCAGTACCACACTCTTGCTCCTTTGGAAGAATGCTGACTGTATATATAGCCTACACTGGCCCTTGCTTCTGGAAGCCAGACCCTGACTGGATTCCCCTAACAAGTATCAGGGGCCAAGTCTGCATGGACAAATCATGTAGCTCAAGGTACTTCTACCTGTAGCACTTTAAGGACCAGCCTGGACCTGAGTGACATTCTTTGATGCATCTTCTATGCAGCACAGTGCAATGCTGGCAACCAAATGAAAGAGGAAAATCCCACAGATTCGTAACTTCCTCAGATCCATCATTCACCCCTGTTTTTCCTTACTCACCGGGTCTGTTAGTCCCAGGATGACCCAGAAAAAAAATCCATGCAAGTTATGTCACTGCATACACAGGCATTGCCTTATTTATGTCACCACTCCCAGTGTGGTAGACCCTCAAAGACTGCTTTGTCAAAGTGAACTGAAAGACTGGTACTTTATCACATCTCTCTCTACTGCTATGGCAGAGGGAAAGAGTTATACAGGAGAAATTTCCATTTCTTATAAGACCTAAATGGACAAAGTAAATGTTGTATTCCTATCCTACCTTCTGATCTATGAGGTTTCCAAAATAGTGGAAAACAGTCCCTATGAAGCAGAAATGTCCCTGGTGTAGGCAGCATCTCAGGTCAGCATGAGCTCACTCAGCACCAATGACTCCTTGATAACAGGAAGTGTCAGCTGTACCTGGAGAGCTAGAACAGTACATTTGCAGGATCAATGCCCTAAACACATTCAGAACTATCCTTGATCTGAGCCATCATGGGGCTGTGCTCAATACTTAGGGCGTGTGTCACTAGCTCTCAATCCAAAAGCACATTTGCACTTTCATAGATAGAGCACAAAGACAGGATTTCAGAGTGACCAGCCTCTGTGATTTAGGTGAAGCATGTTCTGATTTAGGGATAGGTTGCAAAAATCATTTTCTCGGAGAAAAAAAAAAGATGCTACTGCTACATTGGGAAACTCAATAGAGAAAATCAAGTTATAGAAATTATTGGTCACAGGATGGATGGATTTGGATCTAGCAAAAGGTATATAATCTCAGTGTTCTAGCAAAGGCACTGAGGAGACAAGGCCATAGTAAAGAAAAATATCACTTGGGTTTCTCCTAACTAATAGGATCATATAAAAATGAAATGGAAAATAAAAACATTGTGATGCTGATTGATTATGATGAGAACTCAGTTGAAGAAAAATATGTGCTTGAAGCTATCCAATTCCCTAAATAACAGTGAAGCCCAAGGAGTCAGATGGGCTCAAGTTTATCTGCACGAAATCTGGAAAATGTGGCAAGATTACAAACTTCAATTTCATGCTGGCAGGATGGGGCAGCACAAGAAATTTTGAAGGCAGTTAGTCTCATTGTAGAGATAACAGATATAACCCAAGTTCCTTTAAACGGTCAATTCAGCAGTCATGGGCAAGATCAACTTTGTAATTGTAATTTTTTTTCTCCTGCTGCAGTAAGCATCAAAACAGATGAGGCATTAGCAAGAGAAGAGTAATTTTCTCTGGAAAATTATTGTCATTAATAGAGCTTTTAAGAAAGGTGAGCAAGCCTTTGTTCATAACAAATTTCTAGTTTTAAGCTACAGTATCAAGCATTAAATCATAAAATTTAAGAGACTCTAAGCTCTTACTGCTTCCCAGTCTGATAAATAACAACTAGAAGACCCATTTGGGGAGATATATCTCTTTTTCATGTAAGAACACTTAGGGCGGTGTGTTAAAGTGTACTTCCTGTGTAATTGTTGGCTTCAGAGCATTCTTGCCCTCAGACATCCTCACGCATAGGCTGGGAAGCTGTAGCACAAATCTTAACCTACACAGGCTGGGGTCTTCCTTCTCAACCTGAAGGAAGCTCTTTCCAGGCCACATGGCAAGCTTCACACTTGGAGAATCAAACAGGAACCTTATGCTCAATTAGTTCAACTCTTACAGTATGGATGATGAAGCCAAATGCCAGACAGCACAACTGATTCTCCAGAGATTAAACAGCCAATCAGTGGTAGCACAGTATTACTTGCTGTTATATGGCATGTTCTGATCATGGCCTGGCACTTTCTCTGTTAATTCTTCTGATTGTAGAGTCACTGGAGGAAGAGGTCTAACTAGGGCTTTATGCTTCCTGTGTTCATTATTCTAATTACCATCATTACAATAAGTATACAAAGAAGGGACTCCTTAGAATAATCCATATCCGAGGCCACATAATATACGCACCTTGGGAATATGCATAAGAGCTACCCCCCATCCACTCAGTGAGAACAAGCGGTCTCTGTGCATGTCCCTATCAATATCATTAGCTTTTCTGCCCCCAAGCAGAGATAATAATTAACAGAGGCAATCAAATCCAAGCTCAAATGTGAAATTTTTAAACAGTGCTGAAAACCATGTGGAATAAAGTTTCTACATTCTTATGAAGTGAAATATAACTAGAGAAGTCACAGCTCTAATTTCTGTTGACCTACTTAGTATTTGACATTTAGAGGGAAAATAAAAAGAACAGAATTCCCGGCTCTCAGAAGTTAAGAAGTCGCCAGTCTTGGAATCTCAGTGTAGGGAACTGGATTTTCAGCTGTCATTTGGAGGAGGCATGTGTGAAGCCTTGATTAAGTAGGTGTCTTCAGCTGTAGAAATGTGCCTGACATTATCAGTGTTCAGCCCCATTTGAAAAGTGTTCCCATCTTGTGGATTGTCACGTCCAAGATAAGAGGTGTGTTTCTTCTGCAAATTGCAATTCAAAAATGGTATAGCTGAGTAAAAATAAACACACACACACACACACACACAAGTGCACACATTCAATTGAAAACAAACATAATAGCCAATTGAGGTTTTTAAACTGACTATTGATTGGCATTCTCCATGAGTGTCCCATCCCAGCAGCTGACATCACATGGCCAGTCAGTCTAAACAAATGATTGTGATTCCTGACTTTCCAGTGTCTGGCCTTTAAAGAAAGTGGTATCTCATAAAGGGTTCTCTTCTGAGCTTCCCCATGAAAGAAAGTACCTATCATTCAGTGTGGGTGCACCCTTCCAAAGAGCTGTTAAGAGATTCAGTTTGACTAGGAGAGAGCTTGCTCCTGCACCCCAGTGTAAACAAGAACATAGGGCTGAGGCTGCCACCTCCCACCGCCAGTGACTCTCCTAACCACATCTCTGCTCAACACTGGACAGCCTTACTTTTCTCCTTTCATGTAGGGGATGGGGATCTGCCCTGGCAAAGCCACACAAGGGAATTCTCTTAAAAATAAACTGCTAAACTTAACCACAGGGTTTTCCTCCCACGGACATATTTTAAATGTATAGAATGATGGGAGGCTGTTAGAAAAATGACAAGTGTCTGTTTTCATTAAACTCCCCAAGTGCATGGATCTAATTGACAACCTTTCTGAGGCTTGGAGGAACTTCCAGCTTCAGGTTTCCATGGCAACACATCCCTGCTGCTGGAGCAGTGCTGCTCACAGCCATCCTTCACAGAAAGCCATGTTTCAAACGCCTTAAGTTATCCAGGAATTTCACCACCCAAAAAACAACAAATACAATTTTCCATACTTTGAGTGCAAGGCTTCTTCAGATCTCTAAGAATTCTTCTTTTATCCAATTTATGAAAATTTTGTCCTTCAGTCAGATTCTATGGCATGCTTAATTATCCATAAGACTATATTCGATTAAATTGTCCTAATTACCTCTCTTTCAACTCCTTCCAGAGGAGTTATATGACACCCAAACCTGTCCCTTTCCTTTGGGAGCTACCACTAGCTGTGGTTACTCACTGGTGTAATCCACAGACCCCAGGCCCACAAGATCTGAGTTGAGGAGGTGCAGAGTAGAGGCAGGTTGCCAGAAACCACTTGCCCCCTTGAGCTATTAAGGGCTGAGTCCCAGCCCACTCTGCCCTCACTTTTTTAGTAGGAGGGGCTGCATCACCCTGAACAGTGAGTGCACACTTAGCATACATTATTTCATTCACTCCTCAGAGCCTGGTGACAGAGTTCTTATTCATCCTAAATTATAACGAACAAAACCAAGGTTAAGTGTCCAGGTCAGGGTCACAGAGATTATAAATGGCAGGGACTGGATTGCAAACTTCCATGCCCACTTTCTCCCCACTGTATCAGATGATAGAAAGAAATAAGCAGACTGAATGTCTTGACCTCCCCAAAGGTAGGGCACAAAAATGGTGTGTTCTGCTGCAAAAACCATCCCATTAGAGGGTTTTCTCACAAATTTGCTACCTGCCTAAAGCTCACTGACAGTTAAAAATCAATTGTCCATAAATGTGCATGTTGCCACCTTCTAGACTATAGTAAATATAGGAGCCTCATCTTCCTCTCATAAGGACTATCACCCTGGCCACCCTGGTGGCTGCTCATTTGAACACAATACAGTTTGGATCCATGCTAATCAATTTTTATCAATTAATTGAATCAGTCACTGCTCATTTACCTGGACACCTGTGATGGGGTCTACAAACAGTCCTTCACAATCATGATCTTCCAGATAGATTCACCCGCAGTGGGGAAGAAAATTCAGGTCTCAGATTCTTATGTAGGGAAATTAACAAAGAAACAAACTAAAACTTGCCAAGAGCAAAGTGAGTACATAATTCATTTTCATTGCTCTTAATTGAAATACTGTGTCACAAGGTTCATATTCATTTTTCTAATTGAGGAAGATTTCAGAACACTAAAAAAATTTACAGTGAGTATGAACTTGGGACCCAAGAAAATGAGAGAACCTCCCTAGTAGCTAACTGGTTCTCTGCATGAGGGTGTTTAATGCTAAGCTAGGGCTGTTGATAACCCACCCTAAGCCACAACTGGGCACCTTGCCCAGTAACTCACACACAGCAGGCAGTGATGAAGAAATACAGGCAGAGACCAGCTCCCATGATATGAAATACAGCAGCTCAAATATAACAGAAGAAATGTTTTAAAAAAAATAGAAAAGGAAAGGAACAAAAGGATCAAGGAGCTAATTCTCTCTCTCTCTCTCTCTCTCTCTCTCTCTCTATCTCTCTCTCTTTCTTTGTCTCTCTCTCTCGAAAGTGGACAATGTCCAGGTATCCTTCCAGGAATCCTATCCACCCCCACTTCCCCCAGATAAATAAACTAGTCAAGAATATAGTAAAGAATGTGCTCTCTCTGCATGGAGACCTCCGCCATCCCACTGCACCCAGAGAAAAAGAGACACAGAAAGAGAATGCCCTTGCAGACTTAAAGCAAGAAAGAAAATTGAATCCACTCATTATTCATTGTTTCTGCAAACATTTATTCAGCTTTTCCTCTGTGCCAGATGCCGGAGAGAGTCATAAGCAAAATCTTCTCATAGAGCATATGCCCCTGTGACAGAAAGACATAATAACTGAAAAATATTTGTGTCAGATGATCATGAGAGGTGATGGGGAGTAAACTCAGATAATGAACAAAGGGCTTTTATTTTAACAGAGAGGCCATAAGAACCTTCTTTTTATTTTTAAAATATTTTATTTATACATTTTCAAGCAGAGAAAGAGAAACAGTGAGACAGAGACAGAGAGAGTGAGCACCATGGCCACCACCTTGTGTGTCTGGCTTATGTGGGTACTGGGGAATTGAACCCGGGGCCTTAGGCACTGGAGGCAAGTGCCTTAACCATTGAGCCACCTCTCCAGCCCGAGAACCTTCTTGATGAGAGGACATTTGATCAGAAACTTGAAGTGAGGTCACCATGACAAGTAGAGAAAAGAGGTCGAAAGACAGAAGCCATGAGAAGGCTTGAGAGAAGTGAAGTGACACAGACAAGGTCCCTAGGAAGCAAAGTCTGGGCATGAAACGATTATGCAGGAAATTTACTTAAGGAATATTTTTAGGATTAATAGTTATAAAAGGAAAGGCAAATAACCAAGGTTAAACAAGAGGAGAAGATGGACTGAGAGAGGACTCAGCTGAGTCTTCAGAGAGCTGTCAAGCCAGGATAGCCCTTCAGCCTTGTCCTGCACAATGGCGAGGTAGCCAGGCTCTCACTGCCCGTCTACCAGCTGTGGGGTGCAAGCTGCTCCAGGAACACCATGTAGAGCCTTGGGAGATAGAGCATTTTCCATCAGTGGAGAATTCCCACAGGACTTTAGCTGCACAAAACAATTCTTCCAATGCCAGAGGTAAATCTGAGCATCATATCACAGCATCTACTCTACGGTGGGGGGAAGGTTGAAGTATGCAGGGAGCCAGATGCCTTCAAAGACATAGATAGAATTGGGCTTGTCATGAATAGTCATGGGCAGTTTCAAGAGGACAGAGGGTCAGTTCTTCATTGCCACCATTATTCATAGTTTAAAAATATTTGGGAGAAAAAAATATGTGACCTTATTGAATATGAACAGATTCTTTTCTTGCATTACATTATAGCAATCATTAGTACAGCATTTGCCTACGTCAACGTTCTAGTAATCTAGAGATAATTTAAAGTATATGGGAGGATGGGTACTTTTTACATAAAGAACATCATAGGTTTTGGGACCTAAGGGAAGTTCTGAAACTGAGCACCTGTCGATACCGAGGGTCAATTATATTTTCAAAGGATCAGTCTAAGCTATTGGTTTCAAAAGAGCTTACTGAGGTAGGAAGCACAGGTTGGAGGTTAAGAATGACAGCATTAGTACAGAACTTAAAGGAAGCCAAAATTGTAACTTGGAAAGAAAATACAGCTTCAATAAGGATAGCAATGTCACCATAGAATGCCCAGGTGTTTCGGGGAGCTCCTGCCTGCAGCGCAGAAAAGACAGAGAGGAAAAACAGAGCGCAGATCTGTCTAGACAAAGAGGATACAAGAGCATACCTCAGCCTTTCACAATGGGAAAAAAACATAAAAACAAGGAAACCATTTGATGCAGATGAACTGAAGATTCAAACAAACATCTTAGTATGTTGGGGGTAATAAATAAAGAGAATTATGACTCTCAGGAGAGCATAGATGCTAGATTATGGTGGTGTTCCACAGAGGTGGGCCGCACCAGGGAACTGAGAGAAAGACCTAGTGCCCTCAAACTTGGCAGTTATAGAGGAATGTTTAGGGTGTGGGGGATAAGAGTTAGCAGACAAGATCATTTGCTGTACAAGTATAATGACCTGAGTTTGATTCTCGAATTCACATAAGAAGCAAGGAATAGCCTGTAACCTTAGCGTTGAGGGAGGTGGATACAGAGGATTCCAGGAACTCCCTGGATAACCAGCCTAACCACAAAGGAAGGAGCTCCAGGTTCAATGTGAAACTGTCTCAAGGAAATAATGCAGAAGAGAGTTACAGGAGGACGACATGGTCGTCATCTGCCTTTCCCACACAAAAGTGACCAGCAAGCAGAAGGAATGGTTTAGTGACCTGGAACACTGCTTGACTTGAGCAGTAGACACACCCTGTTTCTACACAATGTACCTAGCAACCTGTTGAGAGCCTGGGACCCCCCCCCACCTCTACAGAGCTAGCTGCATGTACACTTCACTCCACACAATGAATTAGTTTTCTCCTCCCCTTAGCAACCATTCTTCATGATCAATAGCTATTCAAATCCATTCTTAGATCCTGGATCGCAGCAGCAGGGCACCATCCAGACTGGATTGGTTGTAGTTACATGCTCAATGAGGTAAATGCATCCTCTCTAAGGGAACTTTTATAGAGAAAAGCCCTATTTGCCATCTATGCCAATATATAACTGAGCAATCATATGATTAAAATCAAATGTGTCATGGAAAAAAAAGTGTGGTAGAACAAAAAATGTTATTTTACCCCAAACTGTCAATCAAACCAAAGGACTATCCAAACTCAACACCTAGCAAATGACCTGTCCTCCCTTAAAAAATATCCTATGAAAATAAGTCGCAGACCACTTTTTGGGTTCCTACGTACTCTCCACTCTAGTGGCTCCTTGTCCATTTGGCATAGTTTTCAAAACTTCACTAATTCTTTGCTCTTTATAAAGTTTCTTGATGTTTCACTATTCATGTGCATCTTTCTTCAGTTAAGACTTCAAGAAATTAGAAACACACAGAGAGAGACAGACAGAAAGAGAGAAATATCACCAGTAGCATGTGCTTCTGCACATACATGGACACACATAAAGAATGTTCACTAGCTATTTATGTTCCATCTTTATTAAGGAAAATTTCAAAAGCATAGTGCATACAACAAAATATAGGCTAGAAGAAGAACCAAGTTAAGAAGCTGTGGTGTGGTCGGTGGGAAAAGAAAAGAAAAGGAAAAATTGCACAGGTTGAGGGAGATCATGCTGTGTACAGGAAGACAGCTGCTCAAATACAAAACACACAGGAAACCCCAACAATGGTACTGGCACCGGGGATGTGGAATCATAGCTCATTCAGCAAAGCTACAGCTGCTACACCCCGTTGAGACTCCTGTACTTTAGGCAACACCCCAACACCCCAAGTACTGAGAGTATACCCAAAGAAACTTTACTATAACTCAGAAAGAATGATGTAAACAAACACACTCAAAGCCAATAGACCAACAACAGAATGGGAGAGAATCTACGGCAGCTGTTCTATGGACTTACAAAGACCTACAAAGAACTCAAAAAAATAAATAATATAAAATCAAACAGCCCTCTCACAAAATGGGACACTGAACTCAACAGGGAATTCTCAGAAGAGGAAACACAAACGGCCTACTCTCATTTAAGGAAGTGTTCATCATCCTTAATCATCAGAGAAATGCAAATCAAAACAACAATGAGATTCTACCAGTAAGAATGGCAATCATTAAAAAATCCACCAACAATAGATGCTGGTGAAGATGTGGGGGAAAAGGAACCCTCATTCACTACTGGTGGGAATGCAAACTTGTACAGCCACTATGGAAGGCAGTGTGGAGGCACCTAAATAAATATAGAGCTACCAGCAGGCCCAGCTATCCCTCTACTAGGCACCCACCCCCAAGATTCCTCACTGAAGCAAGACATATTTGCTCAACCATGTTTATAGCAGCTAAATTCATAATAGCAAAGAATTGGCATCAACCCAAATGCCTATCACTGAGCAAATGGATATCAAAGTTGTGGTACATATACACTACAGAATTCTATGCAGCTGAAAGGAAAAATGATATAATGAAATTTAAAGAAAATTGGATGGACTTGAAGGAGATCACTCTTAGTGACCTCACATAAGAGCAGAGAGTCAAGCACCGCATATCCTCCCAAATATGTGGTTTCTAACCAGGTTAAGCCTGAACATTAAGAAAACCTGTCAGTGAGTTGAGAGACTGTAAAAGGGGATGAAAGGAATGGGGGAGGAAAGGTTGGGGGTCTTATATAATAAACTAAGCTAATAATGAATCAATACCATAAAATCCTAACTGTCATACAGAAAGCTCCCGAGGAAGCTATGGTCACCACCTGGTAAGAGGGGCCATAAATTGAATGGGAGGAAGCTAAACCCCAAGAAATATCTCTCAGGCCTTCCTCTCCCTATACCAGTTACTGGTTCCTTCTCACACTGAGCTTTTGATCAAAGTGACCCACAAGTTCCCTAAAATGAGATGGGCTTTTTTGTCAAAGCTCTTGAATACCTGCCCCAGGCCTAAGGTAAGACCCTATTGCTGAAGAAACCAGAGTGTCATCAAACAACACCAAGAGATCCTAATAGATCCAGAATGGTAACCAGCTCCAAGATGGTAGCATGTGTAGCACTGGAAGTTGTTACATGAGCTGCCAGAGGAAATTAGTCAATGATATTTGGAGAAAGCAGATGCCACTGATATACAACATAGACAGTTGTCACAATAATGCTGAACACACAGCTATATGGAAGAGACCAGCAGAGATGGTTCTGAGGTCAAAGGTTCCTGCTTGCAAAGCCTGATGATCCAGAGTTGATTCCCCAGCAAGCACATAAAACCAGATAAACAAAGTACTGCATGCATCTGGTGTTCATTTGCAGTGGCAAGAGGCCCTGGGGCACCCATTCTCTCTCTCTCTCTCTCTCTCTCTCTCTCTCTCTCTCTCTCTCTCTCTCTCTCCTCTCCTCTCTTTCTTTCTCTCTCCCTCCCTCTCTATTTTTCTCCCTCTCCCCCTTTCTTCATGCCCCCCAAAGAATCTTAAGAAAGAAGAGGAAGACAGACCTGAGCGAGCACATGTGTTCTAGCTCATTAGGTGATGGCCTCTGCCTCACCACATTATGATGCACAGAAATTTCATCAGACGGGGAGTAGATGCTGGAGTCATGCTCCTCTATCTTCAGTCTGAGAACTAAATAAGCCTCTATCCTTTATAAACTACCTGGTCTGTGTTTTTTTTGTTATAATCACAAAAAGAAAAACACAGACCAGAAAAGTAGTAACTTTAAAGCTATAAGATAATTAAAAATAAATTTAAAATAATAAAAATCTATAGGATACTGACATAATAATCTTCATTTGTTAAATTATAGCATTAGATACTTCACAATATAAAAAGATAAACTGAGAAATATGGTAATAAGCATTCTGCTTAAAAATCTTAGGGAGTAACAGGAGAAATAACAGAGTAACATCAAATAAAAGAGATGTGAGGCTGTGGGAGACAGCTCAGTTTGGAAAGTTCTGAAGATCTCAGTTTGGTCCCTAGTACCATTGTTCAAATAAAAAAAAAAAAAGGATGGATGGATGCAGTGGTGCATGCATTATAATGCCAGAGCTGGGGAGGTGGAGACAGGAGGATTCCTGCAGCTTGCTGGCTAGTTATTCTAGCCCACTTGGTGAGCACCAGGCCAATGGGAGACTCTGTCTCAAAAGAAGTGGACAATATTCCTGAGAATGATATTCAAGGTATGCATGGGTACACACAGTGCAGATGCCCCATGGGAATATTGTTGATCACTATGAGCCACAGTGAAGATGAAATAAATGTTTGCAGAAGCAATGAATAATGAGTGGATTCAGTTTGCTTCCTTAGTGTAAATCTGCAAGGGCGCAGTGGGAGACTGCACATTCTATGGTAACAGAATGTGGTTTAAACTAGCTGATTTACCTGGGGATCATGGTGGTGGAGGATAAGGATTGCTGATGGAATGCCTGGATGCTGTCCATTTTCCTGAGAAAAGTGAATTTTCTTCTGGATCCCTTCCTTCCCTTCCTTTTGTCTATTTTTAAAACTTTTCCTCTGCTATATCTGAGCTGCTATATTTCACATCAATGGAAGCTGGTCTCAGCCTGCAGCTTTTTTTTGCATTTAACTTTATCACTGCTTTTTGTATGTAAATTACAAGGGGAAGTGCTCTACTGTCACATGCAAATATGCATAGCTACATGCACATACCATATACACACATGTAAAATATTTTAAATAGACATAAACCAAGAGAAAATGACAAAATTAGTCTTAAACCTGGTTCTCTAGAAAACAGTAATAAAAGAAACAAAGTCATGCTGAAACTAATCAAGACAAAAGGCATCAATCAACTAAATTAGGAGAAAAGAGATGTAGTCAGCTATAACATGGCATTGTTTTAAATTATAGGTGAATGCCCTGAACACTTATAAGAGAGTGCCATTGAAAAAAATTCAATGAAAAGAATAATTTCCCAGAAGACCATAAAATACAAAAATTGGCACAATAAATAGAAATCTGAACAGGCTAAAATGATAACAAGATTGGAAAAGTTTTAAAGAAATTATTCAAAGAAGACTGTTTCCTCTGTTTTGCATACTGACTTTTTTTCAGTTCTGTCAATGTCTAGTGGCAGGAAATGTGGCCAGTGACTTCAGAGGAGGGAATATTACATGACAACCTACACAAACTGGAAGGTGGATTTATTTAATATATGCCTCCCCCTCCTTCTCTCTCTCTCTCTCTCTCTCTATATATATATATATATATATATAGATGTCCATATATATATATATATATATATATATATATATATATATATATGGACATGGACATCTGTTTTACCCAACCTCCACACTGTCTATGCCACCCCTTAGTTATTTCATATATTCCAAGTTTAGCACTCTCCGTGGTTTCAGGCTTCTTCCAGGTAATAGAAGCACTATGGCTCTTGCAACCGTAAACAGTGATGATGGTGGTTGGTATGGCTGAGTGTCTGAAGATCACCATAGGATGTGATCTTCTACACTGCTCATCCTTGGAATCCTAGCGTCTCTGAAGGGTTTCATGAATACTAGCTCCTGCATGTCCAGGAAAAGCCAGACAGCAAGGGATCCTGGGATTCTTGGCACAAAGTTTGATATTCACCAAGCAGAGAGCTGGACTCCGCCCAGCTTGAGCCTGCAAACATGCTGTGGAGAGCAGCAGGGGGTCGGGCAGCTGGGCATTACTCATTATCATTCAGCTGCAGTGAACACTAGAGAAATAAAAACCAGCAGTAGACAGTGAGAAGATATTAAAAAGCTCGTATACTCATTGGAAAGATAGGGCAAGAGGTCTTGGGCAGTCCATCCATAACCACATTCATTCTGGTGAGGAAGCTGCTGCTGCTTCTAGAACCTACAAAGCTCGTCACTCCAGCCACAAAGAGGAGCTGCTGGTTGCCCTCCCTCCATGGCTCATATCAATCTGGAAGAGTAGAAGTTGAATGCCTTCACCCTGGCAACAAGAAGATGTTGGGGATGAAGGAGGAGTTATTATTTTTTTTTTTTTAGAAAAGAAAGATTCACAAAATACATAATTGTCAAACTGTGAACAGAGTAAAAAGACAAATAGCATTAGATGCAAGCAGGTCACCTGTCTCTCTACCCTCAAAGGGATATGTAGTCATAACTTCTTTTAGGTGAAGTGAGAGTTAAGTAAGAAAATGTACGCATCCTGCAGTGATGGGCATGTGATTCTCCCTAAATGTCAGTTCTCAAAGACATCTACCTAAATATATAGGTAAGGCCGTTACTGGTTCATCCTGAGTACGCTCTCATCATAAAGACACTAAACTAGAAAATGTGGCTTCATGTTCTACTAGAGGACAAAAAAAGACCCACAATATTCTCAACACCTCTGGCTAGAAAGTTTTAAAAAAAATCTAACCAATGGCTCAAAAAAAACTTTCACAGTGAAGTTAGAAGTCACATCTCCTTCCTCTTAAAGCTCCACAACATTGTATACGAACAAAAAACTCTGGTCAGGCCACCTAAACAGTGAGTCAAACACCTGGACAGTTACGTGGGGGTGAGTGTACCTATGTTCCAAGCACTGTGAGGTACTTGCTCTTTTTAACATTATCACACTTGCTTGGTTATCATGGGAAGTGGGTGTCACTACTGCCCCATGATACCTGTATTAGATGGGCTCTGGAATCCTTGTAGATATTCACATGTGTATGTACTTTAGCCCTTGTATAAAGTCCATACAATGGATGAGCACCTTAAAAAGTCAGTTTGTACAACTCTTAAACCATGAAAAAAATAGCACAATCATCATTTACAGCATTAAGAGAAACTACATCTAATTGACTTTTTGTTATTAATTAAGAGAGCGAGTAACTGAGCATCAAGAGTCAAACATTGTATTCTTGGAGAACACAGCAGAAGCATCCTTAATTGGAAATTTTAAAATTATTTTTTAAAGTAAATAATTATCAATATATTTGAGGTATCTGGGGACAAGTTTGTCAGGAAAAGAAGTAGATGGGAAGGAGACCCACCTGAGAGAGGTGGCCTGAAGTGAGACAAGGCAGACGGGGTGTTTGAGTAAAGAGGAAGAGGAAGAGACTAGAGGCAGCTGAGAAGAATGGTGTGGAAATAAGAGGTGAAAGAATGGGAAAGTAGAGAGCTGCAGGACAAGAAGGCTTTATGAGGAAGGGGTGGAAAGTGGGGTGTCCCTGATAATTTAGGACAGGGGAGCTGGGTGAGTGGGGTCAGCTGTGTACCCTTATCACTGAGCAGAGCAGGATGGGAGCAAAGGGATCAGCCTCTCCCGGTCTGGATGCTGACCTGCAGGGATTGGCACCAAGAAACTATGGCTGGTAGTTTAGAGAGAGAGTCCCGGAAGGGCAGGGGGAGGGTGAACTATCTCATGGCTGGGCGCTGCTGATGGTGTTGTCATCGCTAGTCTGCAGTATTCAAGCTTTAAATGAAGAGTCCAGCAGATCTCCCTGGGGCTCTGCAGGCCCTCACAGAGAAGGGGGTATTTAGGGTCCCCCAGCGTGAGCAGCTGTGTTGGGGAGAGAGAGAGAGACAGAAAGAGAAAGAGACAGAGAGAGAAAGAGAGAGAGAAAAAACAGAGAGAGAGAGGCGAGCTCTCGGCGGAAAGCCAAAGCTGGGAGCCTTGGGCAGAAGTGAGTGAAGCAGGGAAGTACAGGGAGAGATGAGTGGGGAGAGCAGAGGAAGACTGAGAGAAGAGAAAGGTACCTCAGATCATCTGGGAGTGCCTGGCTGAAGTTGAGCAAATCTGTGACAATTTAAAGAGAAGAGTGACATTTTTAGGGCAAATGCACCCATTGTACAGCTAGTACTGAGGTCCTGTCATCACCCTGAAGGTGCAGGACCTTAGGTGTTTGAGAAGGCAGGTAAAGGTGGAGGAGACAGATTTGGAAGTTTAGTTCCCAAGACAGGAGGGAAAGAGAGAGATGGACAGATGGGGAGAGAGAAAAAGAGAGGGGGGGTGTCCCAAGCCGGCAAGACAAGCCTGAGGTGCCCCTCGGGTGTGTCCAGCCAGAGAGAGAGACACAGAGGTGCCGGGAGAAGTCTGTCCCAACACCTGGGGCGAGCCCAGAAGCCATCATGGGGTGCAGCCTGGAGTGCCAGCACAACTTCAGAGTAGAGGCAGAAGCTAAGATCAGGCTAACCCGGAAGAGAGAGAGGGACACTCTCTGAGAATGAGGAGAAGGGGAGGCATTAGATGCCTGAGAGAGAGTGAGACAGAGAGAGAGGAGCAATGAAGAGCTGAGGAACCAAGCCTAAACGTGGTGGGTGTGGGAGCCGGCAGGCAGACAAATGATCTGAGGCTTTTAGAGGGCTGATGGAAGCTTGGGGCGGTGGCCTGGTCCAGAAAGGGGGTCCGGTTGCCCAAGGGGGCAATTGGGGGTACCCCTAGCCAGGTTCAGCACCATATGTTAAAATGGAAATGACCACCATGAGAGACCACTCGGAAAGGAAAGGCTTTTAATAGAAGGAAAGGGACCCCAAGCTCCAGGCTAGCTCCCAAAATGGAATAAAGCAAAAGGCCAGATCATGATCTGGCTTTTAAGGTGAATGTTCAGCTTGGGAGGAGGGCCCAGGTGGTCAGTAGTTCTCAGCATCAGGAAGGACAGTGCCTCCTGCCAGACAGAGACACAGCAGGTGGGGGGTGTTATCTCCTGTTCCAGAGGCCGGCCAGGTCTCCATGAAACTACCCCTGAGGCCTGCTGGGGGAGGGGATGGGGTGTTGCCTGGATTCCGACCTAACATACTCCATAAATATAAGCAAGCATATGCACAAGAAAACATCTCTGTCCTCCCTGGCATCTGAGTGTCATACAGTGGCCAGTTTCTTCCTTGCCATTGACCCGATAATCCTTTACTGAATTCTATTGAGAATATTGACCACCGCCAGCCTGAATCCAGGGAGGCCCACTCTAAGAGTCTGGCAATTAAAAATAAAAACAACGATTACTTTAAAACGCAAGGGAGGCAAAGTCTTATGTATTATTCTGATTCCAAGCATCTCCACGTGCAATGGTTAGGCCACTGAGTGGAACCTGTTGGTGCATTTCCAGGTTCAATCACTCCCCCGCCAGGCAACTGCTCCATGCTCACTCTCCTTGTGATTTTCAGTTATTAGGGCTGCTGTGAATGCAGTCTGTGCTTCAGGTCATTAGCTACTTGCTCCTTAAATGGAATCCTAGCTAAATATAACCAGGAGCCTTTTGGTAGTTTGTACTAATTGTGTGGAGTTGCTTTGTTAAGGTAAATAACAGAAGAAGCTCCCAATGTATGCATATGAAGGCCATAATTTTCCTATTTTTCCAAACAGTAAGTACTTGGGTTTATCAGGCTTATTCAGCTGTCAGGTAAATGGGATATCTGGTCAGGGGGTCTTGCTCCAATGAGAATCTCACAGCTGGGCAAGATTCAATCACACATTCCCCTTGTGAAGTGAGGAGCTGAAGCTCCTCAGTGAATGAACTTCAACTTGGGATTCCAACCACAAGACAATGTTGGGATGGGCCATGCGATAGAAGGCTGATCTGATTGTCAGAGTTAGCCCAGACCCCCAGAGGAAAGGGCACATGTGCTCATCCCTCAGCTGTCCTGCAAAGAGACCAACGAAGAACTTCCTGAGACAACTTTCTTTCCTTCAATGTCCAGCAAATCTTAACCAAGCTAGGGGTTTTCCAACCTCTTTTGAGCATGAAATTATGGAATGCTGTGGAATGATAAGCAGAGGAGTAAAATGCCCACAAACCACAGATATTGAGATATGGATGTGCCAGTCACTCTCACATCTCTCCTCCACTCTGTTCTGAGTAGATTTTACTAAGTTTCAAGCCACAGATTGGGTTGGAGAGATGGCTCAGCAGTTAATGCACTTGCCTGCAAAGCCCAACAAACCAGGTTTGATTCCCCAGTACCCATGTAAAGCCAGATGCACAAAAGGGTGCATGCATCTGGAGTTCGTCTGCAGTGGCTAGAGGTCCTGGTGTGCCCATTCATATTCTCTCTCTCTCTCTCTCTCTCTCTCTCTCTCTCTCTCTCTCTCTCTCTCTCTCTCTCTCTCTCCTTGAATATAAATAACACATTTGGAGATAGCAGCATAGCTCAGGGATAGAGTGATCACCTCACACATGTGCACAAATCTTTGGTTCAATCCCCAGCACTGAAAATTATCAATTAGAATTATTATTAATGAATAATACTAAAAACACATTTGGTCTAATAATTTGAGAGCAAATTCAAAAGTGGAGCATCCTCTTCAGATTTTCCCAACTTGACACAGAGGCCAAAAAACTAGACACTGTGGCCCAGCAAGTATTTAGTTTGCCATTTTGTTTGACTGGCCTTCTATCTGGAATACATGAGATATTTTGGAATGCAGCACAACTATTTGGGTTATACTAATGCCAGTGCACTAAACTCGGTCTTTTATTACTAAATCACACTGTTCCTGTTTATAGCTCAAGTGGACTTTCCTTGTACCCCTGAAGAACAACAAAATCCTATGGGAATAATAAAGATACCCCTATCTTCCTCAGAACTTCCTATCCATCCTACTTATATAAATACCTCTTGCCTTCTGGGACCTCTGTCTTTCTTGTGGGCTCAGAATATGTCTGGCCAAACTGCCCTAGTGTTAGGACCCCGGACCCCCAACTCAAAAGAAGACTCTGACCAACTCTCCTATGCAACACGCAAAGGGTTTTTATTAAAAATAACCAGGCATGCCCAGGGCTCAAGTGCGTGTCCATAGCCAGACAGAGGCAAAAAAGCCAAGAGCTAAGTTCAGCAGATGCTTTAAAGGAATCCAAACATACATCACAATTCAGGGAATCTTTACAGGCTTTTCCAGTAACCTGGGCATTTGCACATTCTTTCCATATCTATGGAACCCATTCTCAGTCTTTACTGGGCTTAACCACACACAAGATTACAGGGAAACAAAGGCAGGATTATAGGGGCAGGGTGAGGTGGGGGAGCCATACCAACAAACCATTCTGAGGTAGATATTTCACTTTTCCTACTTCCTTTTATTAATAATTAGCTCCCTCTTGTCCTGAGATTTTCTACTTTTATTCTAATTTTTAATTTTTCTCTAACATCCCCCCTTTTCCTATGGGCCGTCTCTAATCCTAGAGACCAGTTTCCACCTCCTTTATGGTGGTATACGGTTGCCTACTGTTAGCATTAGCAACAGGATAACTAAGGGGCCTGGCATTCTTGTGTGGGGTCTTATTCTTAGACTTTCATATATTCCCCCTCTCTTGAGGGCACCCCAACTGCTGTCAGGAATGGGGACGAAGAAGTCTCTCTCTCTCATCTATTTCCTGCTGAATAGGACATGAAGTTATTGCAGCTGGGGGTATCCCTCAGAGAGGGAGGGTCCCTAACTAAGGCCCGAGAGAGACCCCTTAGCCATATATCACATTGCCAAGATTTTGTTCTGCCTCACATTGTGAGGCAGGAGGTGGGGTAGCTCCCCCCAGAAGAGTGTTGGAGAGTGATTCAGTGCCAGGTTGCTGTCCACCGTGGAAACTCGAGATTCTTCCCCAGAACTGCCCATCGAATGGCATTGCAGCATCTGACATGGTCTGAGACAGTTCCTGCATGGCTTGCAAAGCATATGACATATATTAACAGTTATCAAGAAGAGAAACACACAGCATTCAACCCCAACAACAACATAAGCACAAGCGTCACCTAGGGTAGGTATGAGGGCATTCAGAGCCCCATGATTTTTCTCATTATTAGAATTCAGCAGATTATCCTAGCAGTATTCTCTCCAATGGAAGGAACAAACATGCCAGACAACAGTCCACCTGCATCCAAATCTGTAACCAAGTTGAGCATGCTAAGGTGTCTAATCTTGTCTTCCCTATATTTAAGGAAATTTTAAAATATATTCTCCAATCTTTCCTGGGGCAAGCCAGGGACAGAAATTGGTGTTGCAAAACTCCTTTAGTGTCTATGGGAGCTGTCTAGCACATAATTATTTTAGATCCCATCCTGTTAGAAACATTTTGATGGTTGGAAGCTTATGACATTTAGTCATAGGATTAGACTTATTATCATATATATTCTTGGTTACAAATTTCTCTCTGAGTGTTCAAGACCTGGTATAAAGCCAAGATTTAACAAGTATAGTATGTCCTTTTGGGTGTCATGATGGCCTTCCAAGGAGGAATTGGGGTCTGCGAGAAGCACTATGGCTTCCTCAGCATTCAGTGAGGCAGAGTCCAGGTCGTGCTGACCTTGGTTTTCTCCCTTGCTGGGAGACTGGGGGGACGATTTGTCCCAAATAGACTCTCCAGTACTGAGTACACTGATTTCTTTCCAGGCTTCCATATCCTGCTTGTTCAGAAGGAGAGGTAACATCCAGAAATGCAGTGCAAAAACACTCCAGTATGCCCCTTTCATCTCCCATGGCCTTTGTGACCTGGGAACAGAGGCCAAAATATTAGCCCATTCTGTTCCATGATGCCAGTTGGATTTGGCTTTTATATAGGTGGTTAACACACTCAGAGAGGAACCCGCA
>PVHP010028418.1:0-23127 GCA_004024765.1 Zapus hudsonius | reverse complement strand
AGCTCAGGCACAGATATGTGTGTCCAATCAGCTTCACAGGGTAGCAGTGGTCCTCAGCACCCCCCCTAGGGGTTAAGAAGTGGCCAAAATAACCCTATATATTCTCACTCCAACAGCACTTGATTTTTTTTTTTGCATGGTGTGTGTGTGTGTGTGTGTGTGTGTGTGTGTGTGTGTGTGTGTGTGTGTGATCCACATTTATGAGCAGATGAGCACACCCCACGCCCAAGTGTGGATGCCAGAGGAAAATGTTTTTGGTGCTGTGTTCTTTTCACTTATTTACTTGTTTCCACGAACTAGGGTCTGTGACCCTGGCACTGCTGTTTTTATAAGTTCTAGTGAGTCTATGTGCTCCACTCCCCATAGGACTGGGGTTAGCTGTTGGGCCATCTCCCGAGCCCTGTCACTTGATTATTAGAACACATCTCTGACTGGTGTTACCCCGCTTTACAGATAAGAAACTGAGGCACAGAGCACAACTCTCTCCATAGCAGAGTCTCACCCAGTGAGACTCTTAGTCCCCCCCGCCTCCACCCCATCCTGGTTCATAATGGTGAGATGCGAGAGGGCCCTACCCAGAGTTATCTGGGTGGGTGGGATTCAGACACAGGCCCACAAGGATCCCATGCCTAAGGCCTGTCTCGGCTCTTGCCAGGCCTCAATTTCCCTTCCTGCTCTCACACCTTCCTTAACCTGCTCTTGTCCACTTCTGATCACTGAGCAATCACTGCCTGTCCCCACCCCCTGTTCCTGGGGTCAGGGCCTGGGTTCTACTGGAGCCAGAACATCCCTCTGTCTCTTGAGGGTGTCCCCTGTGACAGATCCCCATGGACTATCTTCCACAGCTTGGGAATCTACCAGGACCTTGCCAGCGCAACCCTGTAGGGATCTGGCTCCAGAGAACAGATGTGGAAACTGAGGCAGCGGGCCACCACACAGCCCTGGCTTATCCCTATTCTGGACTCAGGCCAGCTGTTCATCCAGCTATTCAGGGTCATACATTACAGAGGCCCTGATGGGCTTTGGAGCTCAGTGGGCCTTCCCAGGCCTCAGTCCTTCTGTGTGTCAAGTGGACACTCACTAACAGCCCTGTAGAGCCGAGTGGGCAGTTCTTTTGACTCTGAATGGGTCAAATAACTCAGGCAGGGTTTCTGCCAAGGTTGGGGGCCCAGCAGACCAGTTCAGACCTGAAGGGGATGTTCAGTGTAGGATGTGAGGAGGCATGCAGGTCTCTTGCACCACAGAAGACTGCCTCAAAAATCAGGAGGATGTAGGGGTGCAATGGGGCACTTCTCTGAGGAGTTGGCATTTGAATTGTCTAAGAAGAGCACCATCTTCAGTGGGCACAGACAAGGCCTAGGGTAGGGAGAGAGACACAAAGAGGGCTTAGGCTAAGCACCCAAGGCCAGAGGCTGGGGAGTGAGCTGGAATTCATCCTAGACACTATGGGTAGCACTACTAGGTGCCAAGCCAAAGGATACAGGGTCTGTTGAGAGAAAGGGTGCACCAGGCCCTTGGCCACTGGGGTGGGTCCCACCACCCTTCAAGTAGTCCCTCGCTCTGGCCACGTTCCTGAGCTCCCTCAGGATCCTCCCCCTGGCCTGAGCATGCCCCCTCTCTCAGGCAAGGGCCAACAGGCTGGTCCCCTACCTTGTCCCCAGGGGCAGAGGCCCAGGCGGGGCAAGGCAGAGAGAATGAGAGGCGAGGAGGAGGGAAGAGGGCCGGGGCCTGAGAAAACCCAGCCTGGCTGATAGAGAGAGATTGGTTTCAGCAGGAGCCTCCGGCCTGCCAAGTCCACATCCTATCTGCGGCCTGCGCTTACTCAACATTCATCACTGCTGAACTCGGAAACTTTATCAACGCTAAAGGTTGGCGCCATCTCTGGGCCCGGCCACTCCCGGCCCTCCCCTCCGATGGGCCTGATAGCCACTGATAGATTACAGAAGATTGTTTCATGCCGGGAACCAATGGCCAGTGCTGCGGAGGGAGGGGGCTGTGTTAAGGGAAGGCTGCCTAGGGGATCCCTCGTGGGGTCTTAGGAACCGTGCACCTAGGAACAGTCAGCATGCTGGGTGCCCTGTGATCAGGACCAGGCCTGGGGCTGTTGAGGTCACATGCCAGGTAGGGGCGGCTGAGGCCATGGCTCTGTGTGAACCAGGAGGAGGAAACACGGAGATGGGCGCCAGTGCCCCCACCAGCGATCCTCTCTCTAGATGGGTGATAAGGGCTGAGCGATGGGGCGCGGGACACGCTAATGGAGCCATCGCTGTACACCGCTTGTCAGAGGGATGGAGGCAGATGGCGGCTCAGGAGGGGACAGCTCCAGCCTGACAGGCCTTCCACAGGATAGGTCGGGTGGTATATATACACCCTTCTTGCAGCCCACCCTATGCCCACAGCGGCATGGCAACCAAGCACTCACCTTGGCTCCATCGTAGGCACCATGCTCTTTAGAACCCCACTTCACAGGTGAGGCCTCATCCCTAGCAACGTGATCTGGTCCCCCATTCAGCTTTGGTCCCTCCATTCCTGCTTGAGGACACTCTCTTCACTCCACCATTGTCCCAGCAATTGCATTAGCAGTCACCTGATGGATACCTCAGGACTCCCAGACATGTCTTTCCCACCAGGAGGAGACTCCATGAGGTCCCTGGAGTTCTGATCCAGGTCAGCATACACCTCAGGCAGGTGGAGATTCAAAGCAAATGGGTATTCCCAAAGGACATACCCTCAGCCTGACTGGAGAAGGGGACCCTTGCTTCCCTTCACCCTGCTCCATGCGGCAGGCTCTTCTCTGTCTCTGGTTGACTTACCCTCCTTCCCTTTGCTTTGCCTCCTGAGGAGGGACAGAGTTCATGCAGAAACCAAGCAGGGAGCATTTGTCCAGCACCTACTGTATGCCCTGCACTGTGGATAGGTATGTGCACAAAGGTGCCCTAGTGAGATGAAGGCCCCTCAGCAGAGATGGGGAGGCCAGTGAGAATGAGGGGCTCCCTGTCAGGCCCTGGTGGTGAGTACAGCTGTACAACTCGGACTCTCATACCCATTTTATGATGATAGAAGACTGAGGCCCAGATAGTAAAGGAATCAAAGCTGAGGTCATGAGGTCACATCTGATTCTGGTCAGACAGCTCCCTCTCTGCTTAGATCTCAGCCCAAGCTCTCCTGCCTGCCTCCGCCCTCCCTCTGCTACTTTCCACTTACTTGCACATTTTTGAGAAACACCCACGTTGCCTGTGGCTGACTTTCAGGTCAGAGCCCTGGGGATTATGCTGTGGGAGCCAATGGGTCCCTAATAGGGACTCTACCAAATGCTGTCCTGAGGAGTGGACAGAGGAATGTATAGGAATGTATCTGGAATGGGAACATACACTAATTCAGGCTACCTTCCCTACCCATGGAGTGAGTGGGGAAACTGAGGCCTAGGGTGGGGAAGTTAGCCAGAAGCCACTGCAGGAGATTGAGGGACTAGGTTCATTTTCAATTTTATAGCTATGGAAACTGAGGTATGGCAAATGGGGTGCCCTATCCCCCACCCAGAGCCTGGGGCTACAGAGGCCTGGCCAGTAAGGCTCCTAGTGAGAGCTGCATCGGAGGTACGCACAGCATGAGCAGGGTCTAGAGGGAGCCCATGCCCTGGAGTGGGTGGGTAGAGAGCTGCCAGCCTTGGGTGACACTGCCCCACTTTTGACCTCCATGTGCCCATGTGGCAGTGGAGCTTTCAAAGATGACCATGGCCTGATCCCCCAGTGTGTAATCTGAATTTGAGGTCAGCAGAGGTCACTCAAAGGCCAGCTTGTTCAAGACAAATGCATGGCCCCTTATGAAGATTCAGGAGCCTGGGGACACTTCCACCCAGGCAGGTATCTCCTCTCATTTTAAAGGAGTCTCTGCCCCATCCAGGTAATAATCTCAGCCAATTTTTTTTTGTTTGCTTGTTAAAATTTTCTTTCTTTATTTGTGAGCAGAGAAAAAGAGATGAAGAGAAGAGAAAGAGGAAGAATGGGCACGCCAGTACCTGTAGCCACTGCAAATGAACTCCAGATGCACGCACCACTTTGTGCATCTGGCTTTACATGGATACTGGGGAATTGAACTTGGGTTGCTAAGTTTTGCAGGCAAGCTCCTTAACCACTAAGCCATCTCTCCAGCCCCCTCAGCCAATTCTTAAGCTTCATTCCTATTCATTTCTATGCCCCATTTCCATTAGCTGCTGGGAGGGGTAGGAGTGGTCCCCTGGCGGTGGGTGAAGCCTGTCCTGATGGGGTGGGGCTGGGCTTTGGGGGTGGGTCGCTACTGTGCTGGGCTCTTGAGAGACCAGGCTGGAGACAGGGCCATCCTAGGGAGAATTTGGGGGAATGCTGGATCCTGAGTGACCCATCAGGGCCTCAGGAGAAAGCCTTGTGGGAAAGGCTGGATCCACACAGGCCCCACTGAATCAACTGGGAGTGACTCAGAAGGAAGAGAGTGACACAAGGTCACAAAGCCAAGATGCCTGCATACAGTAGAGACTTCACCCCAAACCCTAGACCCCACTGATCCCTCTGCAAAAGTACTTTTGGGGGGGGCAGTTATGTTCAAGCCACGGTGTCTCCAGGGCTACTATTTGGGATTCCCTTTTTTATTTTGATGAGAGTAAGAAAGCCTCAACGTTCCCTTTATATTTTGTGGCTGCATCTCTTGGAGGTCCTGCGAGGTGCAGTCTGTGGGCTCTGGGGGTGTGTGTGAGTGAGTCCACGCACATGCTTTTGTTCTTGGCATTTTGGTGGGGAGAGATAAGGGGAAACAGAACCGCCAGCGAGCAGGCAGATAGATAACAGAGATAGCAGCTCCTCCACGCTTGGCGCCTATCGCCCTTTTTATCACTGTTCCCTTTCTTGCTTCTTTTTTGTTGGGGGCCAGGGAGGGAGGAACACACCCACTCCATCCCCTCTCACAGCTGCGGTGCTTAGGATGGGAGCTTCCCTCCCTCAGGCCCCAGACAGAAAGGGTACCTGTCAGCATGGCTCCCAAATAAATCATGGAGAGACAGACCCTCAGGGCCACCTGGGAGGGCAGGAGTCCCAAGGCACCTGCCTGTTGAGATCTTCATAAAGACACACAGGGACACTCACAGCCCTGTCTGATGAATGAGGCCAGGAGCCCCAGAGAAGTCAAGTTCCTTAGCCAAGGTTATGCACCAAGGGCAGGGAGGGTTGGAAGCCAGGCCTGTGCCTCTCTGGCCCTGAGGCCAACAACCTGGAGAGGCCTTGGTGAGCCTAAATAGGGTTGGGGGCCCATGAAGTAAATAGTCAGAGACATGGTTAGAACTGCCAGTCCTAACATCCATACTACTGGTTTACAGATGTATAAACTGAGGCTCAAAACAGAGGTGTCCAAAGGGTGATAGGCAGGCTAGAGCCCTTGGGCTAGCTTTCTGTGTGAATCCTGTAGCATTTCAAGTGGGAACCCTAATGACTGGAGTTGGGGGTGTCCCAGGACTAGGGGGACAAACATTCTAGAGCCACTCAGGTCATGGTGGACAGGAGAATCCCTAGGCCTGACACTTGCAGGGGAGAGCCAAAGATAGTTTAAGAGGAATGTGACAGCTTCCCTCCCTAAAGGCCCCGCTAGCCTGGGGACTGGGGATCCCACACATAAGGCACAGATAATACTCCACTCCATGTCTGAGGCCCCTGTGCAGGGCTCAGAGGTGAACCCCATTTCCACCCACCTCAGCCTTCCCAGGTCCAGGTGACTGCAACAGTGAGTATACCAACTGTGTATGTCAAGAGGTAAGTTACCTGTCCAGGGCACAGTATGAACTGTGTCATATATAGGATCCCCTCCCTGAATACTGACCCCATTTTATTAGAAACAGCATTGGAAAAAAAAAAAACAGAAATCAATACAAAATCAAATTCAAAAGACAGAAATCAACTTTCTCACTAAAGGAACCTGTTTTGTGGGGGGCAAATGAAAAAACCCTAAAAGATAAGCAAGAATAGAGGGGTGCTGGGGAGATGGCTCTATGGCTGAAGTGCTTGCTGCTGAACTCTGAGAACCTGAGTTCAAATCCCAGGATCCTAAAAAAGTTGGAAGCTGTGGTGGGCTTTCGTATTCCCAGTGAACCCACAGTGAGAAGGCAGGTTGAGACAGTTTCCTGAATGTTCCTAACAGAGCGGGGAACAACAACGAAAGACCCAGCCTCAACTTAAAGTAGAAGAGGGCCAAGCCGAAAGGTATACTTTCATGGGCACTATGGCATGTGTACACACACACACACACACACACACACACACACACACACACACTCACACACACACACACCAATAAAATGAGCAGAGACAGGTCAATCTGCACTGCTACTGGGCTGGGACTGGGCAGTCACTTCTTGCCCTTTCTTCCCTTTGAAATGGAAAGGCAGGTCCCATTGGAGAGGTGAGGTGTCATGGCTGCAAACACCCCCAAACCTCCAGTCAGATGGAGACCCAGATGTGGACAAACCCTCTAGGATATTCCTAGGACCCTGCTTTAAGTGGGAGCCTTGAGACATCAGAGGAGAAAGGAGGGTGCTGGGAGGACTCTAGCCCAGGCTGGGTACACAGCAATGGCTCAAAAATGCCAGCTAGTCCCCAACTATGGCCACCGCTGGGATTATTATACCTAGGAAGTCTCCGAGGCTCCCAGAAAAGTTCCTGCCCTCCCTAGATTCCCTCCTCTGACACCCTAGGGTTTCATTTCTCATGAGTCACTGTCTATACCCAGGTGTGGAGAAGGGCTGTGAGCTCCATGCTGAGTCCACCATCCTCTCTGAAGATCTTCCTACCAACAGGGCTCACTTGCCCTAGTCATTGCCCCAAGGGGTGTCAGGCTGCTGGGCCTTGGTTTCCCTGCCCGCCCAGTGGGTGCCTTGCCCCTCCCCACAGCTGCCTCACTTGTCCCTCAGCAGGGGGATTAGCCCAGCGCAGCCTAATCTTGGCTCATCACACCATCAGCGTGGATCTCTGATCAGCTGAAGGAGGCGGCTTTATCCAGACAGACTCTCAATGGCACCCGAGTCCTATCCGGGCACTGCATGTCACATGTGTGTGGGGGGAACTGAGCCACAACGAGGGAGGGTGGAGACAGGCTGAGAAGCCCACTGGGTTTCTATGTGCAACAGGCCTGTCCTGGTCCTTAACTCGATGGAGGCTAGGGCCTTGCTCAGGAATGGGTCTTACCAAGCATTGTCCAGTGGCAGGGGCAGCAGGGACCCACAAAGACAAAGCTACTTTCGTGTAGAGAAGGGCACTGTGCCTATGTCCACTGTACAAACAAGGCAACTGAGGCACAAAGGCCTGCCCAAGGGCAAAGCCCAAGAAACCTCTTAACTACTAGGGGCGCTGTCAGCCCTGGAGGATGGCTTCATAGCCTGGGACCAGATGCCACACGTGAGGCCTGTAGTATCTGCTCCGAGCAGAGCCTGCCAGCCTCGCCAGGACCTGTACGTGGCCTCACTGGCTGGACACTTGGTAGCTCCCAGCCTGGCCTGAGGATTGGGAGAGGGTATCTCAGGAGAGTAGGCCAAGGGCTCCCCTCCAGGGCCCCCTCCTCCCCACCCTCTTCCCTACCTTCCTTTTCAAAAACATAATTTATCTGTGTATTATCAAGAAATCCAGACACTTTAATCAGCGAGCTATGAAGTCAGAATTTCCAGTCTTATCTGCGGGAGGAGTGGAAGGAGAGGAGATAGCGTGGGGATCGCTGGTGGGGAATGTTAATGGGCGGGAGCCTGGGCTGCTGGCCACCGAGACGCGGGTATCTCCTCCATTATCGAGCAGTATCTTGCCAACCATCTCGGTGCAGTAATGGGGCCAGTTCAACTTTCCAAGTTATCACAGGAGCTGAAACCTGCGCCCATGGAGGCCCGGCCTAGAGACGGTGCAGAGAGGACCAGGCCGCAGCTGCATAGGAGAGGGCTGGCCAGCCCGCTGGGTTGAAGGCCTGGTGGCTGTAGACCATATAACATTGTCCACCAAGCATAGAGAGACCTCTGCTCCCGGGCAAACTGTTTTGGTGGAGCTGGGTGTGGGCCTGCTTCTCAGGAGGGTAAACTGAGGCAGGAAGTGCTGTGGCTGGCCAATGAAGCAGGAAGAGGCAGGTGGCATAGGGGAGGGGTACAGACCTCAGCTGAGCAGTGCCGGCCCCACAGTGCCATGATCTCACTCATTACAGCTCTGGTCTCTGCTATAACTTCAGCCCTAGCAGAAAAGGAGACGGTCCAAGTTTACAAAGCTAAGATCAGAGCTGGCCATGACCTTAGCTCTCCTGGCCTTGAAAATGGCTAGAGCCAAGTCTGGCAGGGAGGTGAAAAGCTCCACTTTACCACCCCCCAAAAAAAAGCACCACCATTCAGCTCCCCCAGGGATCTAATCTTTGAACTCTAAGCTTCAATGTCTCCATCTGGGCTTCCCTCAAAAGCTGCCTAGGTCCGTGTGGTCAGCAAGGAGCAGGTACAAGGCCTAGGGGGGCTGCTACGCTACCTGGAAAGTGAGCTGGGGGTGCAGAGGAGCTAGGTGGGCCACATGGCTCTAAGCCTTCGCTTCCTTTCCAGTCTCTAGGCTCGGCAAGTTAGAGGCCAGAGGGGCCTTAGAAGCAGCTGAGGGGTGACCACAGGCCCCTCACTAGGGGGGAATCAGTCCAGAAGGGCCAAGACAGATGCCTTGTCATTGCCCAGTGGAGGAAGTGCCCAGGAAAGAGCCAAGAACCCTGGCACTGTACCCCTCCCTCATTGCCTGTTCCTGGGCCTGACTTCTGGTGTGAGATCCAAATGGGGAAAAGGGAGTCGAGAGGCAGGAGGGAAAGCTGGAGGCTTCAAGTCAGACACCAGAAGGAATGGCAGGAAGTTGGCCCAGGAAGGGGAGACAGAGTTGCAAAGACATCCAAGATCCTGAAAAAGCCAAGTGTGATGTCACATGCCTATAACCCCTAGTACTGGGGAGGCAGAGACAGGAGGATCCCTGGCTCCAGTCTAGTCTAATTGGTAAGCTCCAGGCCAATGAGAAACCCTGAAAAACAAAGTGGACTGCTGTGTCACTGAAGGATGACACCCAAGGCTGTCCCCTGGCCTCCATCTGCACATACACATAAGCAAACATACATGCACGCAAGCTCCCCCCCCCCACAAAGAGACATTGGGCCACCAGCAGTTGGGGGATGGACTCCTCTACCCCACTCTGTGACCGTCAGGTTCCCTCAAACCCCATCCCCTGCCAGGTGGGCATCACTGTGTGTGGTAGGGAACTCAGGAACTTGGGACTCACACAAGCTCAGCCTGGTGTCCCCACCACAGCCCGAGTACAGAGATGGAGCAGCAGCAGCAGCCCCACACATTCTGAGGCTTGGGGACACTGCCTCTGAGGACATGGCCCCCAGAGCAAGAACAGCATTCATGTGCCCTGTGATCCCATTTCCTCGTCTGCAAGGTGTGCTGAGAACCCCAATCCAGATGAGTGTTTAGAGAGTCACCAGAGGTATGTGCAGGAAGACCTAAGCAGACAGGAGCACCCAGTGTGATGGGTGACACTGACTGGGGTCCCTGTCCCTACTGCAGCCCTGGGGTGGGGGTGGAGGGAACTGGGGTTCCAGAGCCAGCTTGGACCTTATAAGCTGGCAGGGGCTGCAGAACACTGCTGAAGCCTGGAGGTCACAACCAGCTGGCCCACTGCAGATGAATATTGGGGAGGGGGGACTTGAGACAGAGGGGAGGCCACCTTGGTGCCTCACTGATTCTGCACAAGGTCTGCGCCACATTCCTGCCCAGTGGGCTCCCGTGGAGAGTGAAGGGAGAGGCGTGTAGAATGGTGGGTCTGAGTTGCCACTGCCCAGAGAAACCCCCACCTCGGGGAAGCACACCCAGCTTCTGCACTGGAAGGCCCCAGACAATGCTTCGGTGCTCTCACCTATAATGGACTGCCAAGGAGACTTGCCAGGACAGGCCCTAGGCAGCAGAGGGAGGTCTGCTCCCTACGGGCAGGAGCGCCAGGGGGAAGGAAGGCAGGTGGTGTGTGATATCTGGCCAGCAGGACCCAGCCAATCTGACGCTGCACGACTGTGCACCTCTGGAACTCCCCTCCACAGCCCTAGCAGAGAGGTGCTTGAATTAGGGTGGGTCCTACCTCACAAGCAGAAACTGAGGCAGGGGAGGAGACACTTGCCCACAGTGTCATGGGGAGGTCAAGGCTGAGCTTCGGTCTGTGGGGACCTCACTGTGGCTGTCGTTTCTAGGGCCAGCCTGCAACCGGGAGCCCACAGAGGATAGGAGTCACATGTCATCAAAGGTCCCTTTCCTTGAATCTATTCCAAAGGGCTGTAGGCTAAGCACCTGCTGTATACCAGCCATGCCTAAGCAGTGGAGACTTCTGGAAAGGAAGAGGGCTTCCATTCCTACTCCTCAGGTAAAAGAACCCAGGCTGGGGACCAGGACACTGGCTGAGGCCTCTCGGTGGAAACGGGCTGAGAGCCAAGCCTCCACCTGGCTCAGCTCCCAAAGTCAAGGCCATGTGCTAAGAAAGAAAGTACAGCCCAAAGCCACGAGGGGGCCAAAGGAAGACCCTGGGCCTCTTAGAGTCTGACCACCCAAGGCTGAGATGGGGACAGGGCCTGGCCAGCGTTGCATGTGGCTGCTCCCCGGCAGTTCTCTGAACTCTAGGACAGGGCCTAGTCTGCACTTCAAGGCCTTCTTATCCTTCGGACTGGAGAGTTCACCTTAGGCCAGAACCCATCCCAGTCTGCCCACCATGCAGCCCATGCCTGGGCTGACAGGCCTGTGCTCGTGCCCTGCTCACTCTCTCTCTTCCTCATCAGACCACCAGCTTCTTTGTGGAGCAAGCACAGGGATCCAGATGATCCTGGGGGTCTCTCGCTTGGTTGTCTGGGTCCAGACACCTCCAGAGCTCAGGAGAGGAGAGAGTGGAAGGGGCAAAAAGGAAGACCACAGACAGGTCCCAGGCCACTGCCTTTGTCTCCCCTTCCTCTCTGATGAGGGGATCCCCAGCTCAGAGAGGGCAAGCAGCACACCAAGACTGCACAGCCCCAGAGCTCCCTTGACAAATCAGTGGTAGTGAGCAAGAGGGAGAGGCCAGCCAGTAACAGTAGTGGCAGTGCCTCCACCACCGGGGCACCCCCCATATGTGACATGCTAGGTTCTCATGCAGGAGGGCTTAGAAGCAGGGATGTCCTGACCTCAGATAAGCTGACCGCTACAGATTTGACAGACTATGAAGGGGGGGTGAAGGGAGAAGCAGGCTAGAGGGGGCAGCTGCCTTAGGGGTCAAGCACCATCACCCCCACATTGCAGATGGGGCACCAGGGCTCCATAGGGTAGGCCTTGTCCACAGTCTATGGCTCAAGAGGTGGAATATGGATAGTATCTAGTTGTCAGCCCTCTTCCTCAGGAGCTGAGCAGAGAGCTGAGGTCCCCAGCTGGGACCTCACAGACCGTGAGAGGTTGGGGCCTCCATGCAAAGGCACTGTGGCTGGAGAATCCCCAGCAGAGCACAGGTCCCTGGCTGGGCTGGTGATCTTATAGCACAGGGCCATGCACTCACTTGCAACCTACAGGCAGCTGAGCTCTTAGCCACAGGCTGGCATGCCCACTAATGACACAGCTGGGCATGCTGAGCCCCACAGGGTTGGAGCTAACCAAGGTCACACTGGGGCAACTCCTGCAGGTGCTGCTACACACTAGTTCTGTAATACCCTTGGCCAAAGCCAGACGAGGTCTGCAGGGTAACTTGTGGCTGTGGCCTCTGTGTCCCCATCTATGAAATGGGGACAGGAGCCATAGACACCTTCAGGCAGCCTTAGATAGTGGGCAAGTAGGCAAGATCTAACCAGGGTCTGAATGTGGCCAGGTGGCTCTGTGCAAGGCCAGGCCGGGTCCACAGAGTTGATGATACCAATCGGGAGGCAACAGCTGCCTCCGTGAGGCCTGTTGATGGCAGATAGGCTGTCCCGGAGTATTATTCACGAGCCGTCAAGCCCCGGGACCGTCTGGTTGGCATAGAAACAGGAGATAAGGGGCACAATTAATGGCATCGCATTCCTCCTCCTTTCTCCCCAACTGACCCACTTAAATCGGTGCCATGTTAGGTCTCTTTGACCTCTGGGGAGGGGACCTGGACTACAGAGATTGGGTCTGGGGCTCAGTCTGGGGTAGGGCTAGATGATGCCTTCCCAAGGTCGTTCAAGTAGCTGTAGCATCCGTGAATGGCATCCTGGTGGTGAGTTCAGAACTGGGGAAGACCACAGAGGCTCTGCTCCTCTCAAAGACCCACTGCACAGATGTGAAAACTGAGGCCTACATAACGAGGGTGGTGAAACACTGTGGTGGGGTTTGTTTTCTTTTTTAAATTTTTTATTTTGAAAGAAAGGATTGAATGTTCTTTTTTTAACATTTTACTTATTCATTTTCAAGGAGAGAGAGAGAAAGAGAGAGAGAGAGAGAGCACCAGGGCCACCACCTTGTGGGTCTGTCTGGCTTATGTGGGTCCTGGGGAATTGAACCCAGAGCCTTAGGCACCAGAGGCAAGTGCCTTATCCTCTGAGCCATCTCTCCAGCCCTCTTTTTTAAATTTTATGTGGGATTTCTTTTTTATAACTTTATTTTATTTATTTATTTATCTGCAAGGAGAGAGAAAGGGAATGGGTGCCCCAGGCCTCTTGCCACTGCAAACAAACTCCAGATGCATGAGCCACTTTGTGCATCTGGCTTTATGTGGATACTGGGAAATCGAACCTAGACCATCAGGCTTTGTAAGCAAATGCCTTTAACTACTGAGCAATCAATCTCTCAAGCCCAATTTGTTTGTTTTGTTTTTTTGAGGTAGGGTCTCATTTTAGCCCAGGCTGACCTGGAATTCACTATGTAGTCTCAGAGTGGCCTCAACTCAAGGTGACTCCTACCTCTGCCTCCCAAGCGCTGGGATTAAAGGCATGCACCACCACACCTGGCTTTGTTATTTAAAAAATATTTATTTGCAAGCAAAGGAGAGAGAATATGGGCATGCCCGGAGGGCTTCTTACACTGCAAACCAACTCCAGATGCATGGCATTATGTGGGCACTAGGGAATCAAACCCGGGCTGTCAGGCTTTGCAAGCAAGCACCTTAACCTCTAAGCCATCTCTCCAGTCCCAATAGGATCGTTTCTGATCTCAGTGACAAGGAGCAGTGTCTGGCTGGCCATTTCCAACTCAGGCTGCACCATTTTCTTGGGGGAGAAAGTTGATTTGTGGGCACTTGTCTCCCCGGAAGTGCAGTGGTGGTGAGGAGACCTGGCACAGGGCAAGTGCCCGGATGTCACCGTGATTACTACTATTGTTGTCCATCACCCATTTACTGACTGTTCTGAGTCCCAGGAAGGCGGTCCCAGGATGGCAGGGCCAAGGTGAAGCTCCAACAAGTGGCAGGGACCTCACATGGATCCAGGGACTGGGAAAGGGGCCACGACAGAGTGCTTCCAGGCCTTAAGGAGGTTCATCACCTGGTGTGCCAGGCACACTGTACATGCTGCCAACTAGAGCTTGGCATGACAGGGTCAAGGCCAGTGTAGGGTAGAATTCAGATCCCTGCTGATCTCTGGGTCAAAAGCACTGTCAGAAAGAGGTACATGGAGAGGGCTGGAGAGATGGCTCTGTGGTTAAGGCACTTGCCTCCAGTGCCTAAGGCCCCTGGTTCAATTCCCCAGGACCCACATAAAGCCAGACCCACAAGGTGGTGGTCCTGGTGCTCTCTCTCTCTCTTTCTTTCTCTCTCTACCCCTACCTCTCCTTCTCTCTCTCTGTATCTCTCTGCTTGAAAATGAATAAATAAAATATTAAAAAAAAAAAAAAAGAAAGAGGTACATGGAGACCCTGTAAGGCAGATGAACCTCCCAGAGGTACCAAGGGTTCAGATGGTTCCTGGTTGGTTTACCTCTTAGGTATCTCCCACACTTGGAGATCACTGTGAAGATGGTTACTCTTAAGTCCATACGATAGTGTTGGGACCACCCAGCCTCCTTTGGGCCCTAACCCCGGGCTCTCCTGGGAACAAGGACATCACTTGCAGACAGCACTGCTGTCCCCAAGGGTGAGCACTAGGTGCTAGGGAGAGAAGGAGAGACAGCTTCAGGGAGCTCGGAGTGGAGTGAATTAGTCATCCTGTAGCTACCAATAATTTGTTTAACCAAACTCTGAGAATGTGTGAAAACACCTCCTTGGAGATGGAGGGGGCTGGGCTGGGTGGGATGTGGCAAGTTGCCAGACTCTTTCTGAAAGCCTGTCCCCCCTCCCCCCAGATCCCTTTGGCATCTGGAGTCAACATTTCCTCTCCTGACCTGGGACCCCTACAGTCCTGGGGGCTTATCCCAGCCTAATATTTTTTAGGGAGGGAACCTGGGGATCAGGTCCTTCCTGGCCTCTCTCTCGCCTTCCTGGCATCTGGCCTCTCAGTCCTGCATGCCCCCAGAACAGGTAGGAATCAACTGACTCACTTTTCCAAGGGGAAAACCTCATTCCTAGACGTGCCTTCATGGTTGGCGGCCACTTCTTGATAGCCTGGAAGCCCTTTTCAGAGAAGTGTCCCTGACTCCCTGACTTCTCCCAGGCGCTCAGCACCTCTCTTGCTCTTTTTCCCTCACTTGCTCATAACTGCTGTGGAAAGAGCGGTCAGGACCCAGTGCTTGCACATAGCAAGAGCTCAATAAACAATCGACACATCAGGCCCATTTGTATATAGATTCTCCCCAAATGTGGGGGACCTGGAAGAGACATCAGCACACTGCCTCTCCCCCACCACACAGCTCTGTGGAAACCACCTCAGGTTTTTTTTTTTTTTTTCTTTAAGAAAACTCCAGCAGGTCACACCTAAGACTTGCTGGGAACCAAGAGCAGCCCAACATGATTCAGGGGAAACCACCCAAAGGCAGGTGACAAACCGCCCCTGGCCGCTGAGCTCCGTCTAATAGGAATGAGGGGCGGGGTGTCCTCAGCACAAAGTCAGTTTTCTTTCATTTTGATGGACTGTACCACTGGCCGCAGGGGGAGGATCAACTTCTTGGCAATTAAGTGTTTTGGGAAAGCGCCCCAGATGGACGCACCCCACTGCTCCGTGGCTGGAGGCCCAGGCCCCCCGCTGCTGTCCGACGCCCCCGCGCTGCTGTTACCTCGAACCCGGCGGGGCCTGGTGACCATAGATAAGGCCTCTTATCGGTCTTGGCGATCGCCATCGGGCGGACTGGCCCTGCGCTGAGGGCCCCCGGTTATCGCAGCTCACATCACTGGGCGGGAGGAGAACTGGGGGGCCGGGGCGCCGGGGGTCCGTGAGCAGGGCCCTGCCCCGCGCCCCCTCCAGGGGCCCGGCCTATCGCGTCTGCCATCTGGCCGGCCAAGGCCGAGCTCCTGCCGCCCTCCCCCTGCTCCCACGTTTGAAGTTAATAAATGGAAGCGCTATCGCGGCTGCCATCGGTTGCGCGTCTTATCAGCGCGGCACATCTATCTTTACGCAGAACAAAAGGCGCACAGAGGCGCGGGCAGCTGCAACCCGGCTTCGGAGGGGGCGCCGAGGGTGGCGGCCCCTAGCCCATTGCCCCCTTCCTCTAGGGACCCAGCGACCCGCTACAGGTGAAGCCAGGGCAGCCAGCGCAGCTGCAAGGGCCGAACGCACAGCCTTGGGCACAGGGCGGGCGGGCAGGCGCCGCCGCTTGGTGACAATCTACCCTCGCATCTTAACGCGTTTAGATCTGTCAAGGGGAGGAGGCGCCCAGGCCACGAGCTGCCAGAAGGGCTCCTGGCCCCGCCCCCCAGGTCTGTTCCCCTACCTTGCCCAAGTCCTGGGGCGCAGTGAGAGGGGGTCGGAGGGGTTTGCCTGCGTAGTCTCGGTTCTCAATGTGCGGGGCTCCACTGACCCAGCTGGGCTGGGTTCTGCTAGGCTCCCCCGGACTTATCAACACCCACGATCGGTTCCCAACCTGCGATATCCCTGCCCAAGTTATCTGCATTTCTCATCAAGCTGAAACACACACACACACACACACACACACACACACACACACACACACACACGCACGCACACTCGAGAACAGAACTGAGCAGAGGCGCGCAGAGGAGGGGAAAAAGAAACCAGAGAACCGGCACAGATCGGGACCTGTGGGTGGTTTTAATACTTGAGTTGACATGATAGAATTCTTTCGGAAAACGGGTCCCGCTTGCATTTGGGGAGTCGGGTTACGGGAACCCAGAATCCTGCCTGTGTCCCCTCTCTCCATATATCTGGAGTAGGGACACTCTACCACAGGCTAAAACACATGGGGTCCCGGTGGCAGCGGCCATGTGGGCAGAGGAGGCAGTGCCTAGACGCCTGGAGCTGGGAAGCCGGATGCGTCCCCACCCCCCTCTGCTCTTGGGCAGCCCAGATGACCTGAAAGCGGGGCAAGACTCCGGGGAGGAAGCCCCGCGCCCTGCCAGGAGAAGGCGCGAAGTTATTATTGGCGTGGCGTGGGGAGGGGCGCTTCCTGTGAGCTCGCTTGCTCCTAGCGAAGCCAAGTGGTCCCGCAGCCTAGAGGTTCTGAGAGCGCAAAGAGCTCTTATCATAGGGGAAGGGAGGGGTATGGGTGATGTGTATGGTGAGTGCCCTCCTCGAGGGAGTACACACAGGCGGACTTGCAAGAAACTTGGACCCTAGCTAACTCAGAGCATCCCAACAGATGGGGGGGGGGAGTGAGGAGGGCAGGTGCCCGTAGGCACATAAGAGCACCATTTACCCTCGTCGTCTTTGCAGAGACACTTGGATGGTGAGCCTTCCTGGAGGTGTCCCAAAGCAAGCAGGGGTCGGGGATCGGGTGGAAACCCCCTGAGCCAGGGTGGCTTGAGGGAGTCGAAGTGGCCAGAGCCGAGCGCACGGGCTGCATGCAGTATTCTCTCCGCTCTCTTCCCTCCACCCCGCAGCCATGCGGTTTTGTGGCCAGCGCCCACGGAGGTGGGTGCCGGCTGGTCCTCACCACTTCAGCATGCCAGTCCACGCAGCCCCAGGTCCCCCTCTGGCTCCCAGGTCTCTCTCTTTATGCCTCTAGATACAAAGCCTGGGAGAGTCAAGCGCGCGAGATAAGATCACAATTTCAGCCCGTCCCGACAGTGCGATCTTATCAGGATGGGACTTGCAGAGTGGAATATTTTAAACTTTATCTGAGCTCAGATCGGGGCCGCCCTATCGCCGCACCATCTCGGAGATGCGGGGGAGGGGCAAGGCGAAGAGGTGGCCGTGCGCTGCCCTGGCCGCGCCCCCAACCACACTCCTCTGAGCTTTCGAAACCCCTCCAGGGCCGGACCCTCGGTGCCCGAGCCGAGACGCGGGGGCCCGGCCCGCCACAGGAGATTAGATTACGGCGTGCTTGGCACACAGCGCGGGGGGCGCGGCGCGGGGTGAAGGTCGTCGGCGCTCCCGGGCAGAAGGGAGCTGGGCGGCCGCGCGGGGGCGGGGGCGGCGCTTGGGGACCGGGCGCTTGCGGGGGTCGGGGGACCACGGGCAAAGTTTGACTCACGCTTGATCTGCCGGGGGTTGCTCTGTTTCCTCCTGGACATGTCTTCGGCACCGCGCGCCCTCGCGGCGGCCGCCTTTAGCCCCGGGCGGGCGGCGGCGGCGGGCGGCGGGGGCGCGGCGGGGCCGCGGGGTGGCTCATGCCCCCGGTCCGCGGGTTCCACGGCCGCCCCGGCCCGCACCCCCTAGCCCGCCGCGCCCGATCGAGAGCCGCCGGCGCCGCCACGGAGGCCGGAGGCCACGGCCCTGCGTTCGGGCGCGCGGACTGCCCGGCTGGCGGCGGGCTGAGTGCCGGCTCCTCCGCTCCCGCGCAGACAGCGCCACCGCCGCCGCCACCGCTCGGCTTTTCTCAATGGAACCTGAGAGCGAGCAGCCAGCGGCGACCGGGCGGCCACCGCGAGGGTGCTCCCGGCGGGCGGGCCGGCAGGCTCGGGGCGGGGTCTGCGCGTCGCTGGCCGCCGCGCCTCTAGTCCAGCCCCGGACCGCCCACTTCCCTGCTGGCTCTTCCTTGCTCGGGCCCCGCCTCTCGGCCTTCCTTCCCGACACTGGTCCCTCCCCTCCCGCTCGTCCTTTTTCCGCGGGATCCGCCTCTGCCTAGCTGGTCCTTCCCTGCGCTGGCCCAGCCTCTCCGCCGGTCCTTCCCTCCCAAAGCCTATGCTGCACCCCCAGCCCAGCTTCATCTTCCTGATGGCCCCGCCCCGCCCCTCCTTCCAATTGGCCACGCCCCTAGCTGGTCTCCCTCCTGGCCCCGCCCCCTAAGGTTTTCCTTCCTGGTAGCCACGCCTTGGTCCAGCAGGTCCTTCAGCGTTCACGTCGGGCCTCCCCCGCACCGTGCTTGTCCTCATTAGTAAGACTTTCTTTCGCCTCGGCCCTGCCTTTGGACCAAGGCTCCGCCCCCACGCATTGGCCCCGCCCCCGCCTAGCCCATCTTCTATTCTGGCCCCGCCCCCAAGCTCTGTTCCAGGCTCTAGATAGGCCTCCAGCCTCCTCCACTTGTTCCAGGTTTCTGAGGCTACGTCTTCAGGTCTGGCTAGGACTTGGTGACCTACTCCATCCAGAGGTCCCGCAGGCCTCTTTGGCCCCGCCCATCGTCTTTCTGGGCCCGCCCTCTGCTCTGTAGCCCCGCCCACTGCTTTAGTTCTGTCTATTGGGCCGTGCTACCCCTTTAAAAATGTGCGCTGGGGACTGGGAGCACTGGGTCAGGATGCCCAAGACGCCGAATTTGGGTTGGGCTCAACTTGGCGTGTGACGTGGGTTCTGATTGGGGAAGGTGCCTCAGAAAAAGGTTGCTGTGGAAGCAACAACTCATGGTCAGCAAGCTCTGTTGGCCATGACCTTTAGGGGTGCAGTCTCCACCTAATGAGGAGCCCTGGGTGATGCCCTAGGCCTCCTTCCTTACTCATGTCTAATCGATGCACACCTTTCCTCACCACTGCAGTCAGTCCAAATAGGCTGGTTCTTTGTGCACGGACTGAGCGTTCCAGACCCAGGTCAACAGTGTACCCTCTTGTCCATTGGGATCTATCCCTGGAGTCCAGGGGTGCTCCATTTTCCAGAATCAGGCAGGACTGGGAGCATGTGCCTTGTACCTGCCAAATTTCTCTTTTCATATCAGTGAGCAGCTCATAGCAAACGGGTGGCAGACCCTGGGGTAACAGGAAACCCTCCGCAGAGAAGACACTTGGATCTCACCTACCTGCTAGAAGACAATCGTCACACAGTACAACTATCATCATCCGTGTCACCTGACATCAGGTGCTCTGGGTGGGAGAACCTGTCTTCTTCCAGCTTCTGTTACTGAGGTCCTTGAGAAGAGGAGTGTTACTTCTGCCCTACCACCACCTTCAGAGAAGCTCACTTTGCAAGACTGGCTAGTGGATACAGGAGGCTGTGTTCCCCATTGTATAGACAGGAATGCCAAGGCCCAAATTTGCTCAGAGGGAACTGTCCTCCTAGAGCTAGGGACCATGGGACCTTATCTGCTGGGCAAGGCATGCCTCCTGTCTGGGTTTTCCTGAGCCCTTCCTCCTCTCAAGGGGAAGCTGCTTTATAGAATGGGACTTGGAAGTTGGGGGTCCTGGCAGAGGTGGCCAGGAACTGGTAAAGGGGTTATAGCTGAGTACATAGTCTGCTGTGATCACATGGAGTACTGTTTACTGGGAATCTAAGACTTTATACCCCCTAAGAGGGGCACCCACTGTGGATAGCCAACCCTGGGTGCCCATTCAGGAGCAATGGCATCATCACTGTGATTACCCTTAATGTCTTCTGAGCCCCATTCAGGGCTGATTCTGGCTCTGGTTCTCCTACAAGGTCCTGTCTAGGTCTTTGATGGTTGCACCCATGAGTCTCCCAGGCAGAAAGTGGTAGGGCAGGGCAGGGCAGGGCCTGGGACATGTGTCATTGTTGGCCCTGTGATGGCCCAGGGACCTGCCCCTGAGAACCATGTCACAGAGAGAAACCAAGGCTTAGAGTGGTCCAATACTTTCTGGGGCTCCTGCAACTTGGGAGAGGGGGAGCTGGGACATGGCCCTAGAAAGCTCCCCCCCCAGGGTTCTCTGCTGAACTTTGGTCTGGACATACATAGAACTCCTTGGGTCCTCTTCCACATTTTAGAAAACAGCACCCTGGGCTGGGTCTTTGTTCCTTCTTCAGTAACTGAAGGTGTTAAGATTCAGAATCCTCCCCCTCCCCAGGGCTGTTCTGGCCTCAGAGCCTCCAAGGCATTGGGTTTGTATACAAGCTGGTCATAGCTCTCTGCTCTGTAGGCATGCTCTGTGTTGACCCACACCCTGGAGTGCCATCCCTTGGATGGTAGGAGTTGGGGAGGTGTGGCTGATGGTGCCAATCTCCCACATACCAGGCCCTACCTTGGTTTTTGGATATTATCAAGAGACTCACAGATTATTCTAGAAACTTAAACTGGACCTTGAAGGATGAAGAGAGATGTGAGTGACACAGAAACAAGCTGGGAGAACTGACCATAGGACCAAGAGCTCAAGGCCACAGTGAATTGTGGGGAATGAGGCCAGAGGTCAGAGATGATGGCTGCTAAAACCTAATGACCCCTCTCCTCTGTTCCCTCCACACCCTACTCATCCCATCAGCTGTCCTCAGTCTTGGTGACTTCACTTCTTGGTGGCTCTGAGATTCTTCAAGATGTCTCTCATGTTCACCTTGTTCCAAACTCTCTGTCACTATTGGACTATTGTTCCCTGGCCTACTTGGTCTTTATAGCCACTCTTGACACCTCTGAAGGCTGAAGCTTCCATCATGGAAGCTATGATGATAATTGTACAAATGACCCGCTTTAGCCAGGTAGAGTGGTGCACACTTGTAATCCCAGCAGAGGATTATTGAGGCAGAAGGATTGCCATGAGCTTCAGGCCAGTTTAAATTAAACCTTATCTCAAAAAGGGAAAAAAGGGGGAGGAGCTGGAGTGATGTCTCAGCAGTTAAGGCACTTGCGTGCAAAGCCTAATGATCTGGGTTCAATTCCCCAGTACCCAAGCAAAGCCAGATGCACAGTGGCCCATGGATCTGGAGTTTGTAGTGGCTGGAGTTCCTGCTCTGCCCATTCTCTCTCTGTGTCTGTCTCTCTAGCTCTCTGCTTGCAAATGAAAAATATATATACTAAAAATTATTTTTTAAAAAAAGGAAAAAGGGGGCTGGAAGAAATGGCCCAAAGCTTAAAGGTGCTTGTTTACAAAGACTGACGGCCTGGGTTCAAATTCCCCAGTACCACATAAAGCCAGATGCACAAGGTGGAGCATGCGTCTGGAGATTTTTTGAGAGAGAGGGGGGGGGGTCTTGCCTTAACTTCTTTTTTTTCAAGATAGGGTCTCACTCTAACCCAGGCTGACCTGGAATTCACTGTGTAGTTCCAGGCTGGCCTCAAACTCACAGCGATCTTCCTACCTCTGCCTCCCAAGTGCCAGGGTTAAAGGTGTACACCACCACGCTGGGCACCTGCCTCAACTTCTGAAGCTCCTGGGTGTAGGTCCCAGAGTTCTGTGGCCACGGGGCCTTTGCATAAGCTCTTTGGGTGTTGTGTATCCTCCTCTCCTGGTTTCCAGGAAAGTATATTCACCTTTCCTGATGTTTCTCCTTGTTCCTCTCTGTTCCTGCTCATAGGGCAGGTATGCCCTCAGCTCGAGACTCTCAGTCATCTCAAACTAGCAGTGACAGGAAGCATGGTACCAAACCCTGTGCTGAACGCTGACATGTCCATGTGTTACTCCTGAAGGAGAAACTGATAGAATTGCCATTTGCCAAGTTGATAAACTGAGGCTCAGAGAGACGAAGTCGTTTGCTTAAAGATACACAGAAGTTAAGGGCAGAGCTGGGTCCGGCCTGTGAAATGGTCACACTGTCAGGAATGGACACTGGACACTTGCTTGAGGGAGAGGCCCAGACCTGTCTCCCAACGCCCGGCTAGGGCAAAACCTTGCTTTCCCTACTGTTAGTTATTCCAGGCCCTGGAGCTGACAGGCAAATCATGCCAGGGGCCTATCCTGACATTTGTCAGTGCTAGCTCTGTGAAGGGTTTAATTAACTTCCTGTTTCAATGGAGGATAATGAGTTTTAAATACCACGTGACTCCCTAAGGAGGTCAAACGGCAGTGAGGATGTCAAAATAAATTAAGTTAGGAACTGGGAGGCCATCGCAGGCTCTAGAAGCTCTGACTGTGTGACCTGCCTGACTGCCCTGGCGGTGGACTGTGGTTACCTGCTCTGGAGACAGGGATTAGGTAGTCTTCATTCCTGTCATTAGCTCATTTGATCTCCACATTCACTGTAGAGGTCAGAGGATGGGATAGGAGAGAGAGAGAGAGAGAGAGAGAGAGAGAGAGAGAGAGAGAGAGAGAGAGAGAGAGAGAGAGAGAGAGAGAAGGAGCTATTGAGAGAGATATATCTTGGGCTGCTTAAGCCCTTTTGCCTGGTCTCTGGGGTCCTCTACATAGCTGGGGTCTCTAATGAGCTGTGCCCTCCAATGGCTAGGGACCCTGGCTCCTATCTGGATGCTGTCTTCAGGGATCTTGGATAGAATCAAAGATCCACCTCTTCATGCAGTGGCTCATGTGAGCTCCATTCATCATCCAGGAGGGAATACGGCCAGAAATGAGACCATTCCCTGGACATCTACATCTGAATATGGGGGCAGAGAGACCACATGGCAGGTAGAACCTGCTTCTTTCTCCATGCCCACTCTCCCTCCCCTCCTTCCTCCCTTTTGTCCTTTTCTCTCTCTCTCCTTCCCCCCTATCCAAAGAAGTGAGGATCCAAGTCAAGGCACTGGGATTAAGTAATAAATCACATATATCCTGTCACAGTGGAACTGGTTAGAGCAAGAAGAAAGAAAGAGAGAGAGGAAAGGTGGTTGAATTTGGACCACATAGAAAGGTTAGACGCTGCAGTGAGTGTAGAGAACACTGGAGGTGGCTGCAGTGGTGGAGGAGCAGGGGAAGGTAAATGCAGTGGTGGGGGAGCAGTGGAAGGTGGGTGCAGTGGAGGGGAGCAGTGGAAGGTGGATGCAGTGGTGGGGGAGTAGTGGCAGGTGGGTGTTGAGGAGGGGAGCAGTGGAAGGTGG
>PVHP010028417.1:13078-23256 GCA_004024765.1 Zapus hudsonius | reverse complement strand
AAAAAAAGAAAAAACAGAGAAGGTCCAATCAACAAAGTCAGAAAGCTTCTGAAGAAAGTGGAAAAATCATCAGGTCATACTTCCACAACCTCTACTCCACAAACTTGGAGAACCTGGAAGAAGTGGATGAATATCTGGATACCTGCCAACTACCAAAGCTTAGCCCAGAGCATATAAATTCCCTAAATAAGCCTATCACATCCACAGCAATTGAAAATGTAATCAAGAAACCCCCCCCCCAAAAAAGGAAAAGTCCAGGAACAGATGGTTTCTTAGCCGAATTCTAACAAACTTTCATCATAAAACTGAAACCACTCTTTCTGAAGCTTGGTAGGGGCATATTAAAACAGGGAAGGCTTCTAAACTCCTCTATGAAGCTAGCATCATCCTAATTCCAAAACCAGGCAAAGATGCAACAAGAAAACTATAGACCCATATCCCTGAAGAACTTAGATGCAAAAATCCTGAACAATACCCTTGCAAACCAGATACAATGCCTCATCAAAAATATCAATCACCTTGACCAAGTAGGCTTCATCTCAGGGATGTAGGGATGTTTCAACATAATCAAGTCGATAAATGTAATCCACCACATTAGCAGATTCAACCACAAAAACCACATGGTCATCTCAATAGATGCAGAGAAGACCTTTGACAAAATTCGAGAAGACTTCATGTTCAAAACCTTGGAAAAAATAGGCATACATGGCCTATACCTCAACATAATAAAGACAATATATAAAAATCCTAAAGCACAAATCATACGCAATGAGGAAAGACTCAAGGAATTCCCACTTAAATCAGGAACAAGATTAATTATTCTTGATTGTCTCTCTGATGGTTAGAAAGGGATGTCCACTCTCACCATTGCTCCTCAACATAGTTCTTGAAGTTCTAGCCAATTAATAAATCAAGAGAAAAGCATAAAAGGATACAAATTGGAAAGGAAAAAGTTAAATTATCCCTCTTTGCAGATGACATGATCATATATATATATGCATGAGACAAGTATATAGAAAAAGACATCAGAGAGACTGTCCTGTTTTCTATAGCCTCAAAAAAAATCAAATACCTTGGAATATCATTAACCAAGGTTGTGAAAGACTTGTATTATGAAAACATTAAAATTCTCAAGAAGGAAATACAAGAGGATGTGATAAGATGGAAAGATATTCCATGCTCATGGATAGGGAGAATTAATATAGTAAACATGGCAATCCTTCCAAAAGCGCTTTACAGATTCAATGCCATGCAGATAAAAATCTCAGCCTCTTTCTTCACAAAACATAGAAAAAATAATCTCAAAATTTATTTGGAAGTGTAAAAGACCTTGGATAAAACTTTTCTAAGTAAAAAAAACAAAACAAAACAAAAAAACCGTGTACAGGAGGTATCACCATGCCTAACATTAAAAACATACTGTAAAGCCATAGTAATTAAACCAGCATGGTACTGGCATAAAAATAGACAGACAAGTGGAGTAGAATTGATTACCCTGCACTTATTGCAAGTAACTTCAGTTACTTGATCTTTGACAAGGGTGCCAACAATGTATGCTGCTCTAAAGATACAATCTTCAACAAATGATTTTGGACAAATTGGATTAATACCTGTAAAAATGCAAATAGACCCACTCCTTTCACCATGCACAAAGATAAATTCCAAATGGGATTCATCATTCAGGGACTCAACATAAGACATGAAAACCCTAGAAGAAAAAAAAGGAGGAACTCTCCACAAGATAGGAGTGGGGGAAAAACTTCCCGAGCAAACCTCCAGTAGCCCAGAAAGTGCACCAATCACTTAATCAATGGGAACTCATCAATCTCAAAATCTTCTGTACAGACAAACATACCATACTCAGAGCCAATAGACCCCCATCAAACTGGGAGATGATTTTAGCCAGCTATAACTTAGACAGAGGCCTAATTTCCAGATTTAAAGAGAACTAAAAATATAATGAAAAATTAAACAGCCCCCTCACAAAATAGGGCATTTATCTCAATAGACAATTAACAGAGGAGGAAACACAAATGGCCTTTACTCACTTAAGAAAGTACTCATCATCCTTAATCATCAGGGAAATGCAAATCAAAACTACAATGAGATTCAACCTTTTTCCAGTCAGAATGACAGTTATTAAAAAAAAAAAAAGCAACAATAGGTCTTGGTGAGGATGTGGGGAAAAAGGAACCCTCATTCACTGCTGGTGGGAATGTAAACTCATTCAACTACTACAGGTAGCACTGTAGAGACTCCTGAACTGAATGAGCACAGAACTACCAATGGGCACAGCTATCCCTCTACTAGGCATCTACCCACAAGATGTCACATCTCTGCACAGAGACATTTGTGCAACTATGTTTATAGCAGCCCAATTCATAATAGACAAGAATTGGAATCAGCCCAAATGCCCATTCCTGGACAAATGGATATCAAAGTTGGGGTACATCTACATGATGGAATTTTACTCAGCAGAAAAGAAAAATGACATATTAAAATTTAGAGAAAAAATGGTCTGACTTGGAGCAGATCTCACTTATCAAACTCTCAAAAATACAGAGTCAAACACCACATATTCTCCCTCATATGTGGTTCTTAAACAGGTTGACCGTAAATTCTATGAAAACAAGTCAGGAGAATTGAGAATTTTTGGAAGTGGAGTAAGGGATGGGAGGGGGAGATGGAGACTTAATCATTAAGCTAAATGAATAATGATTTGAAATCATAAAATCCTGATCAGAGTTGGGTCTCCCATACTGTAACCTTTTGAGCAAGAAGTGGGCATTGTCTGGCAAGAGGGTCCATGATTAGAAGGGGAGAGTCTAAGCCCATGAAAAATTGATCAGTCCTGCAACTCCTGGCTCCAGTCATTGGCTTCCTCCCTCACTGAGCTGTTGACCAAAATGACCCATGAGGTCCCCAAAACAAGATAGAATCCTGTCAAATCTCTTGAATACACACCCCAGGATTAAGGTAAAATCCTGTTCCTGAGCAAACCAAAGAAAGCCATCTATCAGCACCGAGATACCCTTACAGGTCCAGAATGGTAATCAGCCCCCAGATTGTAATTAATGCAGTGCTAGAAGGCACTGCATAAGCTGCCAGGGGAAACCGGTCAATCACAGTTGAAGTAAACAGAAACCTCTGATATAAATTGCAGTCTGCTGCTACGAGTAGGCTGAACACACTTCCTACTAGGAGAGGAGAGTGAACCAAGAAATGAACACATGTACAATGGAGGCGCCAAATCCTGGGAAGGTAATCTACAGCTTTTAATTTGGCCAAGTATTCAACTCAGTGACAAGGTGCCCTTAAGTGGAGTTGGGACTCAGGGCAAAATGCATTGGGAACCAAAATCTTTGGTCCCCAAAGAGAAATTCACGTTACAAGTGAATTCCAAAAAAGGCTACTCACAATATAATCTAGTCAATTCAGAAACGTGTATCTCAGTTAACCTGTAGTGATTTCACTCTCCAATGGAGATTCTGTTTGTATTTTTTAGAAGGTTGTGACCTTTCCAACCCTACCAATGAGCCACAGGCTGATAGCTGACATCCTGGCAAGAGATGAGCCACCCAGACCTGCCATGGAGGATCCATATGGAACCCCACAGAGAGTGGTGGATGATTTTCAACACAACCTGAAGCAGAAGTACAGAGGCCCCTCAGACCTCAACAATAAAGCAGCCTTAATACTCATCCACCATTACTCAGAGAACTGAGAGGAAGAGGGGGCGGAAAGATTGTAAGAGCCATGGTGGAGGAGAATATCCAGAGACATGGCCCCCTCAATAACAACATACAAAGAGGGGGTGAAACCAGGTTGACTCCTAGGCTATCCATGGCTCCCTACCCCATGGACTGATCCAGTTTTCCCAAGGAGGAGGATATCCAGTTAATTGGGGTCAGGGAGAAGGGAAATCAGGGAATTGGGGATACCAACACATTGCTCATTCAGTGTATCTAAATATAGATAATAAAAATATAATTTAAAAATAAAAAAAGTTTGGTAGAAAAGTATTTTGAAAGGTCAAAACATCACTATAATAAGGCTTAGAACATTGGGACATAAGAGAGCCATGTCAGGAATCCAATATAGAAAACAGAGCCTGGGACAGTAGACGTATTGTTCACCTACATGGACATCAGTAGTGGCTGTTCTGGGCAGTGAGGCAGAAATCTCCAGAAACAAAATCTCTTGATCTTAGAAAAGATATCCATAAGTAAATAAATATTCAGTTTTGGGAAATGCTTGTTCTTTTTTTTTTTAAAAAAAAAAAACAAAACACTTTTCTCCAGGCATGGTGGGCACTTCTTTTTTTTTATTCATTTTCAAGCAGAGAGAGAGAAAGAGAAAGAGAGAGAGAGAGAGAGAGAGAGAGAGAGAGAGAGAGAGAGAGAGAGAGAGAGAGAGAGAGCACACCAGGGCCACTACCTTGTGGGTCTGGCTATGTGGGTCCTGGGGAATTGAACCCCGGGGCCTTAGGCACTGGAGGCAAGTGCCTTATCTGCTGAGCCATTTCTCCAGCCCAGAAAATGTTTGTTCTTTAAAGAAAAATGCTTTCATTCATGATGCTTCATTTTAATTTTTGGGAGAAAACATACTGAGTAGATAAAAGGTTTGAGGCAGCAAGCTACATGATGACTACAAGTGCTCTATAAAAGTATACTTTATTCAAACAACACGTTCAGCCATGAGCAAATTACTTGACAAATATAAGACTTGATGTATGTTAGGCATGTTTGAAATAAAATACAATTTTGGCACAGGGAGATATAAAATACTAATAAGAGGTCTGGGAACAAAAGAAAAGCCAGTTAGTAGTTATGATTAATCTTACTGTTACCAAGATAAAGTTCTTAGGCAAATCTTGATTAGAATGATAGAAATAAATGAGAACCACAAATAGATGTGTGTCAGCTCCTCCTTAAAATCATAGGGAACTCAGAACAAAGTATTTTTTCTTTGTTTTGGTTGGGAAGTTAGGATTACTGGGCAAAAGATAGAATTGTCCTCCCCACCCTAAATTGTTGCCTGACTCCAGTAGTTAGAGTGGAAACAACTTAATGCAAGACTCCACCTGCCTCACCAGAACATTTGTATTCTCCTCAATGAATGCACCCATGCACACATGCAAATCACCCAAGGATAAAAACCACTTAAGAGCTATTGAAGTCTAAACCTACAGAGAAAGTAACACTTTTGGGAACATGCATAAAAGCATAGCTTTCTGTGTGAGCAAGGGTTAACTTACTTTGTACTATTAACAAGCACCAAGACTCAGAGGGATGAAAACTCACTGCTTCCTCCTCCTCCTCAACAGTGTTCCCAGGCCTCAGTCATCTTAGAAAACATCCCCTCTAGATATCCATTTGCCCAAAACACAGATCTGTACCTTGTCCTTGACTCACTGGCTGTATTCAATACATCAGAGATCAATGTCAGCACTGTACTGAAAATGTGTCCTGTTGTCAGTAAAGGCACCACTAATACCCCAGCCCAGCCAACAGACTCTCCTAAACAACTGCTGCAATATCTAAGGACTATTCCAATTTCCTAGATTGCCTATCCCATCCCCCTTCTGCTAGGATATAGAGCTAAGGTTTCTCATATCGTATAAGTTGGTCTGAAACTCCCTATGGAGTTTTAGGTTGGCCTAAAACTTTGTCCTTCCAACTGAGCCTGAACTTCCTGGGTGCTCAGATTCATTAATGGTATGTGTCCTGGGTCCTAGGCCCCTCACTCTTTTGAACTTTTTCTTTTTTTGGTTGCATGTCTGTGTTTGTAATGTGCATTTGTACGCATATTGGTATGTGTGTGTGGATGAGCATGTGTGGGAGGCAGCTTCTACATGGATGTGGGAACCCAGGTCCTCAGCTGAGCCCTCCTCTCTTCACTCTGCAGCCACATCAAGACACAGGTATTCATGGAACACGGCCACCATCTTCCTCACTGGGGGCTGCTTCACTTACTGCTTCTTGTGCACAATGGTTTCCTCGGTGTGCGTGCATCTCACTCAGCTCTCCTTGGGAATACATCTCTGTCTAGCCTATGTGAAATAGTACTTCCTGTCTATCATGATTGTGTTTCATTGTTTCATTGTCCTGGGCATGATGGTATCACTTCTGTCTACTTACACTTTTTTTTTTTTTTTTTTTGAGGTAGGGTCTCCCTTTAGTCCAGGCTGACCTGGAATTCACTATGCAGTGGCTTCAAAATCACAATGTTACTACTACCTCTGCCTCCTGAGTGCTGGGATTAAAGGTGTTTGCCACCAAACCTGGTTTACTTACCCCCCTTATTTATTTACTTATTTATTTTTTTGGTGCATTCTTTGTTACTTGTCTGTCTCCTCATAAAAATCTTGAGACCTACAAAAGTTTCACTCATTATTCATGGCCGCCCACCAAGTGGCTAGGACATTAACACATAGAACCCAATACCTGTCTGAGCAATTGGATGCTTATATTTGTTAATAAAAAGTTTGGCATATTAAAATTTTAATGCTAGTATTTCATTCTCTAAACTTCAATGAAAACTCAATTAAATTATTTTATCAATAATTAATATGACACTATTAAATTATTATACTCTTAGGTACTTAACATATTAAATACTTTAATATTCATTTCTTTAATCATTGAAAGATCACAATTGCTCTAAAAGTGTTTGTGTTTAAGTAAAACTACATATGAAAAGAGGGAATTCAACACAGATGTTTCCTTACAGTCTGTATTCTCACATGGAGCTCTGAAGTCTGTCTACATCAACCCCTGTGGTAGGCTAATTACTGCATATAAGCATTTGATCTTCTTTCATTTGTTAATGTTCCTTCCATGAGTATTTATTGAGTGTGTTTTGGGCACCATGACTATTAGCTTAAGAGACTTAACAAGAAGGACAAAACCTCTGACCCTAAATTCATGACACCTGTTCTATGTGGGATTGTAGACCAGCAGCTACACTGGGGTAAATAGGAAAGAAAAGGAATATAATTGATCTGGTCAGACCACTATATATATTTAGTATTTTGTGTTTTAAAGAGTGTCTTAAATTATATCAAGTTGATTACTTTTTCATAATGGTATTTTCATGCATTTTCTTCTCCAATTTCATACTATTCAGTGTTAGTGTAACTTTCACATATTTTCACACCAAATATCAATGTCCTAGAATATTGAAATACAATTATTTTAAATTAGACTCTCTATATATCATTAGTGTTTATCATAAAAACCCCAAGGATGATTATAAACATAAACTCTTTATAATGAGAAGAAGCATTTTGCTTCCTCTGAGCTCCCTGAGAGCCCTTATTTGCATTGACTTTCCTGCTTTCAATCAAAGTCCAGATGTGTACTCATGAGTATGTAAGAGCCAGATACCTCAACTGTACCCTTACTCAAATAGCTGCAAGAAGCGACTCGGGGAGAGACATTGACTACACAGGGTCCTCAGAAGCACATGGAGGAAGCAACCTTACTTGAAAAAAATGTGGAATCCCTTCTTTGACCCACAGACATAACAAAAAGGAACTTTTGTTTCTGAAAGGAACCACCATCTTCTCATCATTCCCTGGCAAAAGTGTCAGCTTCTCTACTTCTTTATGCAGCAAAAGTCATGAGGAGAACTCTCAACCCCGCTTGCTGTTCTGAACTTTATTTGGGTAAATTTTCAGTACCTTTTAGGTAATGATATGATTGGAAGAACATTTTCCAGAATGTCAACAATATGCAAGGAAAAATATTCCGGGTCTAAGGACAATACATACATAGTTTAGAAACATCAAATTGATTGAGAGTTATTTTCTACAAATAAATTATAAGAAAGAAAAAAGCTGTAAAGTTTTAAATACTATCATATTCACTATATTACATGTTTTATTCCATTACATTTAAAAATCAAGTCTACCTGTAATGAGAAAAAGATGGCCCAGGTTTTCCCTCTTACTTGAAAGACACAAATCACATAATACCAGTATGTGACATTGTTTTCGGAACAACTGGAGAGCAGGAAACAAATGAGAAAGACATCAGGGAAATGGGAAGTTTTTAGGCCACAGCACAAAGTAAACTCAGAGGCACCTGTTAGGCTCCGTGACCAGAGGAGACTATAGGGTCTGGACTGGGGAGAAACCAGGAGGCTATTGTTGGGAAGAATGATCGCCATACTACACTACTGGACACATCCTTTTTTTTGAAACAGGGTATCGTCCTGGCTGGCCTCAAAATCACTATGTAAACCAGATTAGTTAGACATTTACAGCAATCCCTCTACCTCTACCTCTCAAATGCAAGTTTACAGGCATGATTCATGATGCCCTGCAAAACCTACTATTTTCAAATATATAGTTTGAATGTTTATTATTGTGTTTCATTATGATTAACAAAATTGTATCTCTCATTGAAATGCACAAGGCTCCCATTTCTTAAGTCTATGCACATTAAATAAGCAGCTTTTGCTAATATGCTCTCATGAACACACATTGATTACATTAATTTCGTGGCTTTCATTTAGAATTGATGCTCATTTTGGCTAACTTTTTTTTTCTGCATTACCTTATTACTTAAAAACTTTAGATATTAAAATCCCAAAAGGTGGGCTGGAGAATAACAGCATACACCTGACTTTGACTTGGGAGGATTCATGGGTAGCTATCCTCTGATCTCCAGAAGGAACACCTTCAGTTATAGGGATCGAAATAGAAACAGTGATTTCATATGTGGTTCCATTAAAACTATCAATATGAAAACATTAGTTACAAAAATGTTGGGCAATAATGTTTTACAGAGTATTGCATTCAGGGAAATTTCAAAAGTTGCTCTTAAATCTATATTAGACACTCTCGCGTGCCTTGTTAACTTGAAAAAAAAACATCAAATTTAACTTGTGTAAAACATGCCTGTAATAACTTCATTACATGCACTAGGACCTTATTAAATATGCAAAATAATTTGTGTCTATTAAAAGATAACTTTACTTTTTCTATTTTGGTTTAGAACACTTATTAGTGTATCCCATAGTTCAGTTTCAGGGGTATATTCATGATATTACTATATGAAGTATACTCTGGAAGTAAGGTATTGATTTCCCCAGCATTACTAAAGAAAATCAACATAAAAGTCTGTGGGCCATATCCCTAACCTAAACATATACTTACATATATGCTGTACATGTTTCAGAAAGAAAGGAATGTGCCTCTTACACCTTAGTGGTGGCCATCAAGTCAAGTTTTTTTTTTTTTTAACCCCAGGTTATTTATACAGGAGTTGCACACATAAAACAAGTAAGTATTTATCTACTCTAGGGTATGGATAAACAGAAAAGACTGTGGGATCCCAGCAGGCTCCGCAGTTACAAGTCAGCCACAACTTTTCTATGTGATTATTGGCTACAGTGGGTCTGGAAAAAATATTGCTGTTGGATTTTAAAGTCTTTATATGCTTTTAGACATCCCCAAGACTAGAAAGGTACTGTAGAATTTTGCAAATAAGCAACCTTTCTCCCTAGTCACACAGCATGTTTTAGACAAAGAAAAACACATGTGGGAAATCGGCCAATGCACCTTTCAAAGTTCATTTGTGTCAGGGATGGAGCTGTCTCCAACTGTAATTTCAGTTTTAAAAGGGTTTCAACACTTGATAATTCTCTTGGTCAACATATCTGCATGCATTTCTCATAGGGCTGTTTCTGATGATAGAAGAAAAATGTGAAAACTGTGCTCTCAGATACATTTCTTTGTTTTGCTTCTGTAAAATTAAATTTTCATTGTCTATATTTATTGTACATGGTAAAGTGTTAGCCAAGGATGTTTTCATCCAAATATATATTGTATTTTGAGAATATTCTCTCATCACAGATCTCTCCAAATTTTTCATAGGAAGCTCTCACTCATGGAAATTGAATATTTAGGGCCTGCATTTCAGAACCAAAATGATAACTTAGAAGATATTAACCTTCAGTTTTTGATTCTGCGAATTGATATTTATGATTTATTTAGTATAACTAAAATTTCATACTATTAATTCTACTTGACTTTACCAATGAATTTAGAGTTTGTTATTTTTATGTGGATGTTCTAGCTTTTCTTGTGGCCTCATGCAACTACCTAAACACTATTATTGAATGTAAAACAGTCATCTTTAAGGGTATATATATATATGTATATATATATA
>PVHP010028417.1:0-12978 GCA_004024765.1 Zapus hudsonius | reverse complement strand
GGAAGAAATTTTTGCCTTTCCTGAACACGTACTTGCTACATTCTTCTCTTTATTCCTTAAATGGTATAGTGTAACAATCATGATACTATAGAGCTGACTGAAGCATAAAGGCAGGTATACTGTATGGCAATACTGTGCTACTTATAAAATGACTTGAACATCCGTAGATTTTGATGTCTGTACCATTAGGAATCTGAAGGGATGCCCTATGGATACCTGGGAATGACTATAGAGTTGTAGTATTCAGGCAGGTGCATGTCTTCACATGTGCTACTGAAGGCATGAGGTTCAGGTTGCCATGGCAAAGGCTTCATTCCTGCAACAAATTCTGGCACTCAAATGGTCTATTGGAGATGTGACAGTAAACCAACCTGGCACAAAGCATCATTACTTGCAGAATATATAAGAAAAAATAGAAAGCAAGTATATACTCAATCACGATATCTTCACAATATTTTCTGTCATATCGTATCTTCATAAAATGTAAACTAGAATTGAAATGATTTTCTTCTGCTGCAACTAGGAAAGTATATGTTTCCAATTATGGACAAGCAGAGAGTCCATGGAAACTTTTCTATTTTTTCAAAATGATTGTCACTAAATGAAGGGATATTTGGTTGCTGACTTTGAATGTGAAAACAAAACAAACCAGAAATACCTATGGGCAACAGCAACAATTTGAGTCTTTAAATAGTGTTACATTTTAAATGGTTTCCCTTCATACATTATCAAGTTGTCTCAAGAACCTACTTTATGTAGCTGAACTCACTGTGGTGCATACCATTAGTTACCCGCAAGCCTTCATTTCTGCTGTGTGGATGATTTGCAGATTCTGCTCAGTAGAGTCAGGCAGTTTTTAAGTGGAAAGTGAGCATTGTGTCCTAGGGGCAGGGATTACATTTGGTGTCATTCACTCATGATCAATGCATGCTCTGTTGCTAGTTATTGCTTTAATGGGGGCATGTGAATTATTCTTGAATGATGAAACAAAATTGTCTGTTGGGAAGAACTCTGGGAATTTTTTTCTTCATTTTTAAATGAAATCAATGAGATTCTCTTGGAGAATTCAACTTTTGGTCACAGTCTGGGACACTGGGTGCACGGAGCTGCTGCAATTATGATGAGAAAAGCCACAAGAACTCGAGATAATTCTTTCTGGAAGTTCTAGAGGTTTGAACTGCTGAGCTAATCAATCACTGGAGCACTTGTCACAGAATTACCACACAGAGACAATCTACATTTAATTGGATATTCTGTTTCTTAGAGCAGAAATCAGCTAACAGACTTCTTAGGGAAAATGGAGTTCTGCAGGCAGGCTCAGTCCCAGGGTTTTTGAAAGTGATTAAAGAGTACTTTTATAAACAAGGGGAAATCACACACTCATACTTGAAAAGGAGTTATCCAAATCTAGTCACTGTTATTTTTGCTTTCTCACTTCTCTTTTCCTTTTTCTATATATCTTCACCACAGCTTTTCTTCCAAACCCTGCTATTCCTCCTCTCACACCATGCTGGGTTCTTGTTCCCACACTGGCCATGAGAGCCTCATGCCTGACCTAGCTGACTGGCTCAGTGATTTTTCTAGGAGCCAAGCCAGAACATCAGGCTCACTTTTGGTGTAATCACATCTGGAGTCCTTTGTATGTCAGCATTTAAAGCTAGAGCTACTGGTAGCCACCTTGCCACCCCAGAAGGGTAGAGTCTGCAGGAGAATGTGCACAGAGAGGCACAGCTGCAAGGAAGAAAGATTCCTGATGGTATAACTCAAACTCTTGCATCAGACACCATGTGACAAAGCAAGTCCCAAAATTTTTCAATTATGTTAATTAATAAAATCATCCTGGGTGGAATTTTTGGTACATGTAACAATAATGTCCTGCTTGACACATTGAGTCACCTATTCAAGTGAGCTTCTCCTTTGTAGTTAAATATCTAAATTACATAGACCATATGGAATTATTACTGTGAATTACTATACTGGTGCATAATTAATTATATAGGATTTATATAAGGGAATTATCAACAGAAATCTAATAGATATAGTTTTCAGCACATATTTTCTATTTCTATTTCTAGTTTTATAGAATTTTGTGATTTCTGAATTTCTTTTACATTTAATCTTGTTCTTCAGGTACTACATTTACATATTTATATTAATTTCTAGTACACGTTAACTTTCAGAGTATGGTTCTGTTTTTTTCCTCATAGTATATTTTTTCTCATAGTATATGCATTTCTCATAGTATATTTTTGTTGCTTTTTTAAAAAAAATTTATTTATTCATTTCCAAGCAGAGAAATACAGAGAGAAAGAGAAAGAGGGAGAGAGAGAGAGAGAGCACCAGGGCCACCACCTTGTGGGTCTAGCATATGTGGGTACTGGGGAATTGAACCCGGGGCCTTAGGCACCAGAGGCAAGTGCCTTAACCGCTGAGCCATCTCTCCAGCCCTTTTGTTGCTTTTTAAATGCTGAGTATATAATTATTGGAGTGTTATATGAAGTCATCTTGTGAGCCTTGAAGTTATGAGTTAGCTGGAGGAATCATTTGAACATGTTGATTCTGGGTGTCTGAGATGTAATCTGAGAACAGTTTAAAACTAATTCTTACCTGGGGTTGTCCATTCTCCATGAACAATGGCCCAGTTTTGAATGGGCTAAATTGCTACAAATTCTAAGGGAAGAATTCTGCTTCCTTAATGTCAAGAGCAAGACCCCAAAACCTCTCCATATTTTTGCTTTTTTTCTTGTTTGACTTTTCTTTCCTGGGGGTTTGTTCTAGAAGAATTAGTTTATCCCCTTAAATATGTGATGCTTATGAAATTAATGTGATTTCAAAGAATAAATCCCAAACCATTACAGGGAGACTTCATTTTCGTTTTTAGTAAAATGACAGGTAAATTTCTCAAACTATTTAAAAATAATGTTACTTACAGGTGTATTCACAAAGGTCTCTTCATAAAACGCTAGCATCACAGCAAACTGTAGGACAGCGTATATCTTCAGTATTTGGGATACTGCTGAGGAGAAAGGAACTTCTTGTCCTGTAACCTAGGTAGGCAGGAAATAAGCATGTCCTTTACATTGCTCCAGGGTTTATTTCTCTTGCTGATATACTATGCTACATGAAGAAATTTAAAAAAGAGTGAGAGAATTTACCATCGTTATTTCAAGAAGTTTCTAGCATTCATTTCTTTGGATAGAAGACTTTCTACATATTAGAAGAGCTGCTTCCATTTTTGAGGTGCTGTGTACTGCAGTTGTAATTTAGCCTCTTAAAGAGTTAAAAATGATTTGAAAATGTGTGATTATCATAATTATAGACAGAAGAACAGAGTAGATGCTCCCCCACCTAAAACTAAGCCCAAAGACATTACAGAAAACAAATAATCAAAATGCATAGTATAGGTAGCCATGACTCACACTCAAATGGGGTTTCATTACAAGCAACTTTCCTAAATATAAGGTTTTCCAGAAATACTGTACTGTAATTTTGATAATACAGATTTCAGCACTTGTATAATTTTAAAATATTTGATTTGCATTTTCAAGAAAGAAAAGAATTGCTTACCAAGCATTTTAAAGTATATTTAAGCAAAATATATACACCTATATAAAGTTGCTCATTATAAAACTAGTTTTGACATAGAAAAGCAAAACATTAATTTATGAATTTTATAAATTAATTATATCCTGATAAACATAACTTAAAATACCATATGCTAACTTTATATCCATAGCATAATCTTTAAGGCAATAGTTCATTTTTACTTTTATGTCTGTAGTACTATTCATATTTAATTGATTTTAAAAATCATAGCATATATCTTGAGGAAATGAAAAGAAATTCCATTATCTTCCCCAGAAATAATTTCAAATATAAATGGAAAATTTGGTGGTATTAGTATTTTGATTTTTTTAGTTCCTATTCTGTTCTTAAAATAATTTCTCTATTGAATACTTTTATACTCTCAAATGAATTTAAATATATTCTTACATAGTAATTAAATATCTTGAGATGACCTTAGGTTTTTGGTATCTCATCTCTTCTGGAATAAATCAAAGATATACTAAATAGTGTTTAAGGCTCCCTCCATCTCTGATGCTCAGGGAGTCAACATGGGTGGCCCACATGTCTGTGCCATCTCCCATATATTACTCTGGGCTGGGAGTGGAGTAGCTCTGATAACTAGTTTGTACTGTTCTACTTGTCAAACTGCTCCTTGGAAAGACCCAATGTCTTGTAGACCCTTGTAAATAGAACCAATTTTACATATCCTCAGGGTGGTGTTCATTTATTAAGGAACACACTACCATCTGACCAAAGGAATTTTTTTTATTGATTTGCATGAAGTTAGCACACATGTAAATATGAGATTAATCTTCACTATCAGGAATCCCATGAACTCTGTTTACCTCTGGGATCTCTTCACTCAGGCCAAGTCTTGGTTTACCTGGACCCCATCCTGGTCCTTTAAATATGACAGAAAGCTTATGGATGAATCCAGGTGTGGCCCAAAATGTCTCCCATATGTGATGGAAATGGTGGAACTATGAGAAATAAAACTATGGTTTATGTAAAGTAAAACAGATATAATAGAAAATATTAAATACAACAAATTATAGTTTATTACATTTTAAATGTTGTTTACATACTGGATTTACTACATGTAATACATAATTACATTATTGGAATCATATGTAATTATAATGTATATGGTCATTCTTTCTATAGTCTGTATATCTCTCTTTAAGGTATTTTATGATGAATGCTTTTGAAGTTAAACTAAATTTTAATTTTGAAATAAAAATAAATCATTTGGATAGAAAATTCCAGCAAAGTCGATCATACAATTTATGAGACCTTGCTCCAAGTGAAGTTATGTGGTCATCTGTCAACTCAGTATCCTTAACTATTGACACCTTCACTAAAGAGTTGCTACAGTGGTACTACAGCTCAACATGAACACATAAAATTAAATATCCGTTCAACTATTTTTTAAAAAAAAATCTAAATTCTAAATTCTTGTGTTAAAGACAAACATAGCACACTAACAAAATCTTCACATCCATTTCAGATTGTATACTGTATTACATAACCTTAGTCTGTCATCAGAAAGGAAAAGTTTGATGACTGAGAGGAAAGTTTGAAATGAGCCTCATAGCAGGAATCCACATCCTTTAAATAATATCTATTTGGCATGTATGAAAGTTAAGATTACACCTACATAGAAATGCTCAATAAGCATTAACTATCGGGAAATTCCCGACATAAGACACAGAAGTGCTCAGAATGTACCCGTGGGCTCCAAAGCAGCCCTAGGGCGTGGGCAGCATTTACAGACTCCTTAGGTTCAAAACACATTAATGGAGAAAGAGGTTTTACTCTCAATAACTTTTATCCTGCTGATATTCAGCTGTCTCTGGGTGAATTTAAACTGCCAAGTTTATAAACATAGATATTAAAATTGCTTAAAATACTGCGGGATCAGTCTGATATAATTATGGCACAATATGGGATTAAAAGAAGTAGATATTGAGTACCAGGTACTTGGTAAATAATAATACAGAAAATAAAGAAAATTAATGTGTTTAGGAGTTCAAATACACATTATAATACTTTTTTTTGTTATTTTGAAAAATTTCTTCCAACGTTCTTCTGCTAGTCTGGATAATAGCCATAAGCAATACACTGTAACAGTTTAAAATAAGTTTCCCCACTTATTTGTTTGTCATTTCCAGGAAACTTTTGGGAATACAAATGAGAACAGAATGAATGAACTATTAATAATAATAATAATAATAATAATAATAAAAACAAAATATACTTCCATCTATTGAAAACCATCCTTGGTTGTTTTTGATATCTTTCCAAATACATATATAGGATATTTAGTTCTATATAATAGAATACCCATGAAAAGAACTGCTTTTTGTTGGTTAAGAACCCTTAATTATCTTAACTTGCTGAATTGATATTTCTGACAATATAAGTAAACACAGGAGACTAAAGCTTAGAGCCATTCACTACAATTATGATGCTAAAGAAAACGGTTGCCTGGAGATTTTGCTGACAGAAATGAAGTGATTTAGGATCCCCACCCCACCCCCGTGCTCCTGCACTGATGTCTCTCCAAATCCTCCTCCTCCTATTGATGTAATTCTCACTGTTCTTAACATTTACTCTTATTCTCTCTCAAATATAAATTCCTTTTCCTCAACGAGTGTATATGCCCAAAGCCTTGGAACATCAGCCAGCAATGCCAGCATCATCTAAGCGCTATTACACACAGAGAAAACAGACCTGATGAACAGAATTGGTACTTTTGCAAGATGCTTTCATAAGTCGCATGTGCCCTGAACTTGGGGGTCTCTTTCTTGGAGAATGTAAGCTGGTGTGTGCTTTCATTTTAGATCTCCACATTAAAGAGTTGAATAATATATGAAGAGTGGCTTCCAACATATTTTTCTAAATTGGTTTTAATTTTATACAGCTCATTATTAAGAAAGTGCCTGAAAATATTAGCTCTCTCTACTAAGACTATCCTGTTCTTACTAGAGTCTGAGTTTGCAAAGCAGAGAAAGTTTTATGTGATTGAACCAACATCTCTCTTAGTTGACATGGGAACAGAGAGAAATGGCTCTAACAAATTACCAAGGCTGGTGTATGAAGTTCCTACCTAACTGTACCAATTAAAGTTTGTCAAGTGAGTCTTGACTTTGGCTCACATGGTACACTATGAAGATGACATTCTATGTGAACTTGATGGAAATATTAGAGCTTTGAGAACCCCAGTTTTCTACACTGGAAACTATGTATAAGAAGAGCCACTATATCATAAATATCATGCAACAGTGACAAGAGCTGGGCATCACAAAGGTTCAAAGGATGCTGATGATTTTGTCAGTTCAATTTTTTTATTGTCCATAATGAGTTACGTTGTTTAGTGGGCCAACAATGAGTTGTTATCCCCAATTCCTCATTGCCCCCCTCCACATCCCCAGTCAGCTGGATATCCTCCTCCGTGGGCTGTCTGGATCAGTCTTTGTGGTAAGGGACCATGGATAGCCTAGTATTCAGCCCGGTTCTCCTGATCCAAGTGTGTTGTTACTGAGGGGTGGCAAAAGTAGACTAGACAAACACCCCCCCCCATGGGCCTGTAATAGCATTGCATCCAGCTGGCTGCAACTGAGCTGTCATAGACTGACCTCTCTAATTTTATGAGCATTCTTATCCATTTCTCAATTTGGGGTCCTGAACCCCAGGAACCTTGTGGCAGTCTGTGATGACATATCAAGTGCTTCAGACTCTACTGCCAGACACTGAAGTCACTGAGAAATCAGTACCACATATCTGACAGAAAACTGGTCCCATCCACCCAGGCTTAGCAGGCAGTGATTTTGCCCCTCACCTCTCAGCAATCGCTCTTGACACTAAGGTCCTAGACAGGGTGGGCAAAGAGCTCAGGCTGAATGTCCAGCTAGCTTTGAAGCAAATATTTTTTCTTAGTGTGGGATAAGCCTAAACTGTACATGGTACAATTGCTTTTCCTGAATAGATGAGTATATTTCAGAAGTATTCTGAGAAAGTATAAGTTTCTTTTCATTTTAGATAGTTGACATTTTTTAAAATGTGTTTCCCATATTTGATTCAAGTTTTGGCTTGAGTACCAATTCTTTCCAAATAGGTTTATATTCCTTTAAACATGTTCCCACAGTAATGTAATGGATGTTCACCTTTCAATGATAAAATTTTTATAACATAATATTTATGAAATCATATAAATTCAGAAAGAATAGGACTGATTGTGTTACCTGCACCTTGAATGGATCAAATGTATTAATGGGATGGGTGAGACCATATGCAATTTGTTCATTCTCTGCTTCAAATGTCCCTGCAAGATAATATTATGATATGATCATCAACTTTCTATGAGTAAAAGCTAATTAAATCATTTTATTTTTTATATTTTTCACTTACCAAAAATTCTATCCCAAATAATAAGAGTACCAGCATAATTTTTATCAATGCAGTAACGATTTCTACCTGTGAGAAAAAATATTTAAAAATATTTTTTAAACAACATTTTGTATTTCCAGTTATTTACCTTGTCTTGGGAAATGCAAACAAATTAATATGTAAGCAACAGGATGTCTTTCATGGGAATAGCTTCTCACTGAGAGCACCAGATTTTATTTGCCAATAAGACTTTTATTTTAATTATTTTTTCAGTTAACTAATACAAAAAAATTCTCAAAATTACATGCATATTTTTCTCATAATGTTCCACTTCCAAATATGGATATATCTACATAATTTATTTTAAAGACTACTAAGGAATATTTAAAAATGAAATGATGCAAAGAATAATATAAAAGAAGAGTATAAATATATGTATGTGATTTTTATTTTTAATTTTGATGTGACATATCACTAACAATTATCTTGCCAATATTTTCATAAGAAAAAGAATAAGATAAAACAAGTTATCTTTACTAAGGTAGCACATATATATTTCTTGCTCCAAAATATGCACATTACATATTAAACTTAATGTATATATCTGTGAAGAGTATACATACATATATATATATATATATATATATATATATATATATATATATATATATATATCTTTAAACATACATAACCATGAATATACACTTATAATATTAAATGTAATGAGAAAGAATATGGATCTACTACACCACAACCTAATCAGACTCAGTTATTCTCATGTATATATTCCTTTCTTTACACATCTTCCACACATACAGATATGCGTTTGAAACAGTCATACAATGAACTACCCTTCAGCGAACATAGAAAGAGATAGCCTATGCAGATGCCCATGTGACTGCCATAAGTCGTTTAAAATATGGATCCCTCAATTGGGGAGCATTTTGCCCCTGCACAGATATGGATATTGGGCAATGTCTGCCTGGAGTCATTGGTTATTGGCAGTCACAGCTAGAGGAAATTACACTTGTCATCTAATGGACAGTAGCCAGGGAAACTGCTAAAAATGCCCTGTGCAGTCTATCACCTCCCTAACTCACTGACTGCTCGGTGAAGGTGAGAGCTAGTGTGGGGTTTGCCGAGCCTTGCTCATCCTTTTCTCTGCCCCAGGGAGCTTGTGCTGATCCAGCCCTCCCAAGGAGAAGTGCATGGTGTGTCCTGGATAAGGCTGGATGTGGTAGTCCAGCACTACCTAGGAAGACTAGACTTCAAGTCTGTAATATTCTTCCCTCTATCTCTCACTGGCTGTCTTCCTTCATCCTTCATGCCATTATCATGCATAGCAGTAGATTGGACATTTGGAGCTGCTGCATGAGTGGCCCCCTTACACGAACATTCTACAATTTACTTATCTGTTCTATGGCCATTTTGCTTCAAGTTTTCTATAACAAATGATGTGGGGTGCATTCTTCCTGGTTCTTGTGATGCACACAAGTAGTCATTTCTGCTACTAATAAAATTGATGCTCTCAAACACCACATACTGGCCGTATGAGCTTTCATTCCCAGGAAAATGCTCAGTTTTCACTGATTTAGGCAGAAAAGGGCTGTTCACTCAGCTCTTTTCCAAATCCAACAGTTTTCAAGACTAGTCCTTCATCTGGAGATAGTTTTGGTCTTCAGCACTGAGTTAGAGCAGCCTATCACAGACCTTCAGAACATGACAAGATCTCTCCAACTGCTCCACTTACTTTCCCCCTCCTATGAGGATGAAAGTTAGATAAGAAGTGAAATTCAGAAGCCAGGTAGAGAAAAGGCACTTCCACCCATACCAGTGCATGCTTGGGAACTCAGGCTTATAAAGGTACAAAAATACAAACAATATTTTTTCATACATTATCTTCTAATTTTGTGACATAATTTTTATGAAATAAGATGCAACAATATGATGATATAATTTTCTAAAACTGAAGGAATAAATAGAGAACCTTCTTACCATGATGAACCCTGTGATGGCTGGGAGTGTTCAGAATGAGTTCCAGAGGACCAAGAGTTTTGATGACCTGTTTATAGCAAAAGATATATTTATATGCATAGCTATTATTATATGTAGAAATTACATGAAAATACATTTAACTCTCATGGGGCATAAGACTCAGCAAGCTTCCTGGGTTATTTCAGAAAGTAGAATGAACCTCTCCACAAGCAGGAATTCATATAAATACACGGATAATCTCCAACTTGATTTTAAGATGCAGTATGGCAACAAAGAATTTGAGTGACCTGATTCTAATTTGGTGCCCAGATTCTCCATGCACTACTATGACATCTTGGAAAAATGTGCTTTTAACTGTTCCACTGACCTCATCTTTCAAATGGAAATAGAAACAAGATTACAAGGTAATGCAGTTCTGATGAAGGCCTGACTCTCACCAGTCTGTATTCCCTGTGATTCATGGGTTTTGTCTTTCAACTATGGCTTTAGTTATTTATTATAGCAAGAATTAGTAGAAAAAAAACAAAAACACAGGGTTGTGTTCACTTTCTGAGTCGGCTCTCAGCTCCCCACAACCAGTCATTAAATCACAACATATGACTGAAACTCTTACCAATAATCACTATGGTGGGTTTAGTTGCTCAAATAGAAAACTAATCTCTTATTGGTAGGTGCTTCGTCAACCATCCAACTCAAGGAACAAGATTTAAAGTCCAGTATTGTCAGGAAAATTTTTTTATAATTAAATTCACTTGAATTTGATCCCTAACTGTCCCTATGTATAAATGATATATGATCTCCCTTTATATTTCTCAGCAGGAACACCCATTCTAGAATCTGAAAAGTCTGAAGGCAAGAGGATTCATGTAAGGTTCATGAAAAAGTAGAGTCAGCCTTGTATAAGACATCTTGACTGATATGGAAAAAATTTAAGTAAAGTATTAGTCTAAATTAAGTTTTTTTTTTCATTTTTTTCCAACCCTGGCAGATAAGAGAATATGCTTAATGGATCTGAACGGATTTGTTAAAGTCAACCAATGAACAAATCATTTCATTGTCATGCTGTTTTTAAATATAACTCATGGTTTCACTGATCTTCTATTTAGAAGACTATAGAAAAATGAACTAAGCAATCAATATGTAAGGAGTGAAACAATTAGTAGTCACAGGCAATCATGACACTGATATAAATGCACAACACATGAGAAATATCACAAATGGAACAAGAAGATGGACCTGCTTAAATAAACAAGATATTTAGACATTGAAAAACCAAATATGTAAGAATTCTTCCCTTAAGAGCCAAAGGATGGAGAGGAACGTGGCCTTTATGACCAGAAGTGGCCATTGATTTCATGATCTCAGAATGTCTGTTGTTATCTGTACCATCTTGGGCCCATCAACTTTTCATGACAGATAATGAAGGTCAGAAGATCGAAGGGGAAAACTATTACTGTTGTGTGGCTAAATGCATATACATTATGCCCACCAAACTTCCCTCTAAATACTCTGTTCTTTGCTCATATGTTAATGCTACTCTCACCTTTGGTTAAAGAGGTTTCTCTTTTGAAAAGGTGGTGAACACTGGGGTGACTTAAAGCTCCTCAAAGTTCTAAGAAGTGACAGTGGAGTGTTGAGCACTAAAGGAGACATCTCTATCACACCCTCCAAGAATCCAGAAACAATTGCAGAAGAGGTGGCAGAAAGAATGTAAGAGCTAAATGCAAAGGAATGGTGCTTACAATGTACAAAATGGCCTTGATTTTCATGACCTCACAGTGCTGATGCTATCTATACAAGACGTGCATAATACAAGGGGAAAATGATGACATCAAATTACAAGAGAAATTTGTTGGAAAGAAGAACTCAGTGAAGGAGGTAAGAGGCGGTTGCAGGGAATTATGATCATGGTACATCATCTGTAAGCATAGAAATTGTCAAAAATGGGGTAAAATGGGAAAGAATTATGACCAAAATACATTACTTACAAGCATGATATTTATCTTTAAAAAAGAATAAAGTTGAGCTAAGTGTGGTGGCACACGCCTTGCCTTTAATCCCATCACATGGGGAGGCAAAACTAGGGGGTCATCTGGCCACTCTGAAACTACAGAGTAAATTCCAGGTCAGCCTAGGCTAGAGCAAAACAAAAAAACATCAAAATAGCTATTATGCTGCCGGGGAGGCTACTAAAAATAGAAGCTAGGTAATCCAGAATGGTATATATTTGTTAACCAATACTGATCTCATTCTCCGATGGAGATTGTGTTTTATTTTTCAGGATACAGCAAGGGAGCTGTGGCCCATATAACCCTAACAACCGACTGCAGGCAGAAAGCTGAGATCCTGGCAAGAGAGTAGCCACTACAGTCATACGGTGGAGGATCCAAAGGGAACCTTGCAGAGAATGACAGGATGAACAAGGGACCCATAGCCACAGCCATTCAATCAACACAGGATAAACCAGTGAGACAGAAACCAATGATTCTCAACACAAAAATCCCTAAGCTCACAACATCAAAGCATCCTTAATACTCACCCACCACGACTCAGGGAACTGAGCGGAAAGGGGGTGGAAAGATTGTGAGAGCCATGGTGAGGGAGACTATCCAGAGGCATGGCATCCTTCAGTAACAACATACTAGGGCCAGGAGAACCAGGCTGAGTACTAGGCTATCCATGGTCCCCTGCCACAAGGACTGATCCAGAAGGCCCACGGAGGAGGATATCCAGCTGACTGGGGATGGGGAAGGGGGCAATGAGGAATTGGGGATAACAACTCATTGTTGGCCCACTAAACAATGTAACTCATTATGGACAATAATAAAGAAAAAAAAAACTTTAAAAAATTTTAAAAAGCTATTAGGGGCTGGAGAGATGGCTCAGCGGTTGAGGCACTTGCCTCCAGTGCCTAAGGCCCTGGGTTCAATTCCCCAGGTCCCACATGAGCCAGACCCACAAGGTGGTGGCCCTGGTGCTCTCTCTCTCTCTCTCTCTCTCTCTCTCTCTCTCTCTCTCTCTCTCTCT
>PVHP010028416.1:0-23151 GCA_004024765.1 Zapus hudsonius | reverse complement strand
CCTTTCCTGTGTGGGCAGTGCAGGAAGGAAATTCCAGAGACTCAGGAAGCCATTAAGTCTGGGATAGAATTGCAAGACCCTACCCTAGGGCTATATAAAGGTGAAAGAATTCTCTCCTTGCCCTCCTGCCTGTTTGCTAGTGTGTGTATTGTGTTGGTGATGGGTTTCTCTCTCTGCTCTGACCTGTGAAAGGGATCAACCTCTTTTTGCATTCTGGAACTTTCCCTGTATCTATAGCTACAAATAAATCCTTTCCTACCATAAACTGTGCCTGGTTTGGAGATTCATCTCAGTGACTTGTGGGCTGACTATGACAGGTAGTTAAAGTCAATAGTGTGAATTGACAAATCACATCATAAAATTGAGGTATATAAGAAAATGCCCCTGGGCATACATTTTATTATATTTTCATAAAAGGTAGACAAAGTCTGAGTATTAACTTCTTTAGATTCACCCTTATTCCTAAACCCCAAGTCCTATGCATGAAATCACAACAAACATGTTATATGTTATGATATTCTTTCATGTTATTAAACAATTCCATTTCCCCCATCCTGAAGGAGAGCCTCTAACTAGAAGGCCCCAAGGTGTCTTTATAATAGTAAAATTCCAACAGATATCACTATATTTCTGGTGAGGTAAGCAGTTATACATGTGTAACTCCAGAGGAAATGTGAGCCTTTTCTTTATGCCCAACATCCATGGAAGTCACTCAGTGATTGTTTAGTTGAGTTTATCTGAAAGGGAGATAAAAGGTTCCTGTCCAGTACAGAATCCAGTTACTTTCAACCGTCTCCCAAACTTCTCACCATCTGTATCCTCTAGATCTATATCATCTATCTCCTTCACCATCTATTTGGTAACAACATTGAATTGCTAAAATAGAGGGATACTGTTGTGAATATATTTGTTCCTACCTGTGGAGAGACTATTTTTTTCCCCCCGCAAAGCAGGTTATTTATGTCAAATTCTTCAGGTACTCATCTAAGGTAATTTCAACAGGTATTTCTGTTTTTATGGATTGCTGGCTTATTTTCTACTTGGATGCATAAATGGTACACATTTAGTTTTATGAAATCATGGAGAGAATTGATTTCTTATCAGAAAATCCCCCTGGGTCATCTAGGCTATGGGAGTCTCTTGGTCAGTAATTCTTACCTTCTCCTATGAAGACCCTTGGGAGAATCTGGTGAAACATATGGACTCACTAAAGAAAATGTATATTGACATGGCCACAGAATTCTGAATAGTTTCAGGGAAGTCTGAAATGCTCTGAAAATCATTTATATTCTACCCCCACCAAGACTCCATCATGTACTAAGAAGCTTGTGCAGATGACAAGTTACTGATAGTTTTTATATGAGCAACACATACCACTCCAGTCTAGGAGAGTTACTAAGGTGAGTCAAAGAATTTTGACTTCATCATTTAGTCATCTCCAAATTGTTTGATCCCAGTCTCTTTGCACCTACAAGGAAAAGAAAGCATGATTTATGTATATTTATTCATCCTACACATGTTCAGAATTAATATATCAAGTATATTATGAAACACAAAATAGAAATGATGAAAGACTGAGGTGAAGATGATACAAAAACTTTAAATTATCTTGCTAATCATATCCTACTATCCATAGTGAACATCTCAAGTTGAAATATATACTTAAGTCAGAATTTACCATGAGTGATAATGTAAATCTATATCTCAAGCAGTTGTGGGTAATTGTGGATATTTTTGACCAACTTCTCGTTAGATCTAATTAGACCCTCATTGTTTTACTTCTCGACATGGATGGCAAAGAATTCTTAGAGGTGAAAGTGGCAATTTTGATCCTGATTTTCACCTGTGCTTGCATTATTGGCATCTCGATCTTTGATTTCTTTTCAGAAATCTTTTTAAGCCTCTTGCTTCCCAAATAAGAGGGTTGATTGGTTAAAATTAGATACAGTCATATCATCTATGAATCAACTTAAAGTGGAACCTGAAGCCGTGAGGCCCTGTCAACACTTGAAGAGATGTCAATGCTGAGGAGAGAGTGGAGGGGTACCAGTGTCACTTCAGTGTTCTATGGGGATAGAATTCATGGCATATGACTGGTTTTCTTAGGGACCACATAAAGACCTAGAGTCAACCAGTGATCTTTTTTAATATCTTTATTATGAGTAAGTATATACATTGTGTGAGCATATCTTGTGAATGTATCCCCGATTTCCTCCTTTCTGTCCTCTACCCACTGGGGTCCTTCCTCGGTGTGCATACTGGATCTGTCCATAGGTTAGGGGGTTATGAGCTATACCAGAGGTAGCCAGTTTTTCTTTCTTTCTGAGGGGAGGGGCAATGTCTCTGGATATTCTTCCCCACCATGGCTCTTACATTCTTTCCGACCCCTCTTCTGCTCACTTCTCTGAGTCATAGTGGGTGAGTTTTGAGTCTGCTTTGTTGTTGAGATCTTAAGTATCTCTGGATCTTTGTCCTGGGTTGTGTTGGGTATGTTGTTGTCTGTCTCCATTGACCTTTCATGGGTTATCAGACTTGCTGTGGAGATTGGTCTCCTGTTTGTCTCGTCACTTTCTCCTAGGTTTCATTTGGGCCCTGTGTGAAGGCAAGGTGTGGTTTGTCTCCTGCCAGGATGACAGCCCTCATCCAATGTCTTGATGGCATTGAGTTGTTCCCGGCTCTCTCACTGTCTTCTGAAAAATACAAACTGAATCACCATCAGAGAGTGTCATGGTTTGATCCAGGTGTCCCCCCACAAACAAATGAATGTGTTCTGATAGATCGATCCTCAACTGATGGCAATTTGGGAATTAGAACCTCACTAGAGCTGTGTTGTTGGGGCGGGATTATGGTGGTTATACACCAGCTCCCTCTTGCCAATATTTGGCACACCTTCCTGCCACTGTTTGCAGTGCTGTGGCAGAGGCGATGTCCACCCCACTGCTCATGCCATCGTTTTCCCTGCCTGGATGGAGTCTCCCCTCTAGTCCGCAAGCCAAATAAACCCATTCCTCCACAAGCCGCTTTGTTTGGGTTCTTTCTGTGCAGCAACTAGAAAGCTGACCACAACAGAGAGTGAGATCAATATAGGTTAAATGAGACATAACTATTTTGGCTAGCTCCTAACGGGTGTAGATTCTCTGTAGCTCTTGGATAGTGGGAATTTTCCCTAGGGGCCCGAGTCCTTGGTCCCCATAGGATTTTGCCATGGATCCCAGTTCCATTTAAAGGTTTCTTGTCACTGAGCAGCTCTCTTAGCCAATCAGTAAGCCATTGATTACCCACCTAGGGATAGCACCACTATTGTTGCAGATGAGCACTTCTTGACTTGCTGGTCTCTTCCATATAGCAGTGTGTTCAGCCTTCCCATGACATCAGTCTGTATTGCATATCAGTGGTCTCTGCTTTCTCCAAGTATCATTGACCAATTTCCCCTGGCAGCTTATGCCACACCTTCCAATGCTATACATGATCCCATCTGGGAGCTGGTTACCATTCTGGATCTAGCAGGATCTCTTGGTGTTGTTTGATGACACTGTGATTTGCATAGTCAACCAGTAATCTTATACATTTCTAAAGCTCTTTCTTTTCTGGTTATAACATCTGACTTTTCTAAATTATGAAGTAATAAAGAAATGGAATTTCTTCTACTTTTCTCACATCACAATGAATTGTCTTGCTTTCTCCACAGTGCAACCCAAGGCTCAGGTCAATTGCTTCCTGCCTCTGTTTCCTCAACTGTACACTGGAAGAGACGCCCTATATCCCATCAGGTTAAAGGGATGAAGTGACATATACAGAGGTCTTATACAACTTCTAGCAAGTGATTTCCAGAAGAAACAGGAGCTGCTGTAACAACTGTAACTTCCTCTGTTACACAGCTGTATGAGTCTGCTATTATCTCTCCTAGCCTGATTTAAAAATAAAGAAACCAAACCTCTTGTCAATCCTCTTTATATGATAAGAGTGAAGTTTCTCCTCACCTTCCCAGCCCTTAAACAAATCAGAATAAAAACCCAGAACAATTTCAAGTCCTTGTGGATTGCAAACAATCATAAAGATTCTAAACATTCCGTAATATGGTTCATTAACACGATAATTATGGATAGTGAAGACCTGCTAAATTCTTTATGCCAGATAATTTTATTATCTATTTCTCATCCTTTCAATCAACAAAGTGTTATTTTTTTAAACAACATACAATGTGCTAAGCATCTAGCTAATTGCTGAGGTTTCAAAGATGAATTGAACTTGTTCTCTACCCTCCAGGCACTAACCATCTACTGGAGGAGACCAAACAAATAATCACATCAAAGTGCTAAGTGCTCTAATGGAGGTACATTGGTTGCTATGGCTGCAGAGTAGACCTGCAGCTTTTCTGTCTGTGAGGGCAGGAAGGAGCACTAGAAGGATGCTGGGTCATAGGTGAGTCCTGTAGGTGTGGGGTTGAGACCTGCCTATCAGGCAGAGGGAAGTGTGATGAACAGAGCTGGGTAGAAACCAGCAGGTAGACCAGGTCTTCCACAGTACAGCATTTGGAGTAGTCAGCTCAGCTGGTAGAGACCTGTTTGCACCTAGCCTTGAATGGCATGCTGAGAAATTTATCCCAAGATGGATTGGGAATAGACAAGTGATTTTAAGCTAGAGAGTGATAGGATCATGGAGAGAATTGGGGTGGCATTTTAGAGAAATGATTAGGGAGGATACAAACTTTTTTTTTAAATGTGCATTGGGGAAAAGAAAGAGAAAAGGGAGTGTTTATTTCTATAATACATGCTCTTGCTAATTCTAAACTCATCACTAAATTAAATGTCAGCCAGTTCAATTTTTCAAAGTTCAGTTTCCATTACTAAAGATGAAGTATTCATTCCCTGAATGGTCTTACCTTCTCCTGTCTGAAGTTGGGCAACATTTTGGTCTACAATAACATAGTTTGTCTGTTGGGCCTTAGGAATGCCCTCCTGACAACTTTGTGCATGAGATTGTTCTCCCTAATGGTGTTGTAATCAGATACTGGTTTTTTAAACCTAATATGTATTCCATGCAGAACTTCTCATCTACCAAAGCAGACTTACATAACAAGTGATGTGGCCACACACACATAAAAAAGTGATTTCCACCCCTTGATACTAAACTAGAAAGAGAAAAGCAACTTCAGAGAACACATTATGACTCATCAAAAGTCCAGAAAGAAAAGCTTCAAGGGAATCTAGCATCCTGTGCAGCAGACTCCTGGAATCCTTTTAGCCTCCAACCATATTCACTTTTGTGTGATTTTTCTGCAAAACAAAAGAACTCATGATTTTCTTTCTTAGCATCATCAATTGTTAAATTTTGCTCTACCTCAAAAAAGAAGCTTTGCTGTACATTCCACATTCTTTTCTTCATACCCTAAAAAATGGGGCTTGCTTTTCATTTTCTCTCAAGTTTAGGCTTTTTTAAAAATTTCTACATGCTGTAGTACAAGCTACAAACAAAACAGTTCTTCAGAGGAAAGACCTCAAGGAAGAAGGTGAGGCATTCTTAGACCAATGTGAGGGGAAGAGAGTACAATATCTATATTTAATCTCCGCTCCCAATGATCGGCTGTGCTCTTTCATGCCCACAGTTGTACATATAATGCATGGATACCAAGCCTTCCAAGTACTGCATGAAAATTTTATATGAGCTGAAGAATATACCCATATAACAAAAAGAGTGTTTCTCCTGTATTTTTCTCTTTGACAAAATGCCAGGAGTGGCAAGAGACACTTGCTCTTTCTTACACTTGTCATGGCAGGTGGAGGTGGAATTTAATGGACAAAAGGCACATATTCACAAGGGAATGAAGACAGTCATAATCCCCAAACCCAAGAGGCTGAGGTAGGATGAATGTGAGTTTGAGGCCAGCCTGGGCTACAGAGCAAACCACACACACACATCAGGTGAGGTCTTCAAATTGTAAAACTTGGCACATTAAGTTGACATACCAAGTGTCATAGTTACCTGCTCATCGCTGGGACAAAACAAAAAACACAAAGCAGCCAATGGGAAGAAAGGGTTTATTTTGGCTTAGAGTCTTGAGGGGACGTTTCATGAGCCAGGGAAAGAATGGTAGAGCAGAGGATGGACATCACTTCTTGTCATAGTAGCTGTTGGAAAGCAGCAAGAGAGTGAACTGAGCTCTGGCAAGGAGGAAGCTGGACTATAACACCCCTAAAACCACCCCCAGAAATACATCTCCTCCTGCAAAGCTCTACCAAATTGCTAGCAGCTGAGGACCAAGCATTGAAAACACATGAGTTTATGGGGGATATCTGATTCACACCACAACATCAAGGAAACAAATTAGGTCCTTAAAGTTTAAAAACTAATCCTTGTTAATGAATAAAGATAAACACTGTCATTAGATGAAAGCCCTTCATTCTAGACAACTTGGTTTCTGGCTCTATTTCTATAAGCAGCAACTTATTAAACAGAAGTCTGTGTTTATATTACACATTTACTACACTATTAATTTTGTTTAAGATTTCTCAGTATAGATTCCCTAGTTCAATTTATAGTGGCATATCCTCAGGCAGAAAAACAAGCTCTTACACCAGGTTGCTGAGGACACACACTACATTCCAGTTCCTCTTTTGTTGTCTGGAGGTTGTCTTTAGGATGGACAGAAAATGTTGAAGCTAAAAGTTTAACAAGCAAGTAACAATACCTTAGAAAACTACAGGGTGTGGATTGCTCATTCTCACATGGTAAAAATGGAGCCCTAGGGAAGGTTCTACAACCCTGGCAGTGGACCAGTGATACAAATTATTGCCACTTAAGGATGACATACAGTATCTGGCATTTCTCCCCCTACCCCCTTATTCCTTGTCTTCAACTTAACTAGCACCAAAGTTTTAAGAATCCATAGAACTGCCTTTCAGACCCTGTTGCTCACATACAATCAATTCTGCAAAAGCATAAATGGTCTTAAAATAGGGTTTTACTCTATGGGGGAAAATCCTCAACCAAATAGTCACAGGACACTTTGAATGACTAATTTAAGCCATTATATTACAAAATAAGGAATAAATCATACTTTTCATAACACGACCACATAGGAACAGTTTTAATTTTAAGAGTCAAGCACCTACATTAATCTGAGTCTAAAATAATAGGCCCCTGATTTAAAATCTCCTAACATTCTTTCACACTTCATAAAACTAAATATAAAATTGTCTCACCAAACAGTGACCTATGGGTCCGGCCAATGGACTGTATTTCAAGGAAAACTGAAGAAGGAGGTCTCAAAACCGCGACGTGCAGGCTGATTGCAGTTTGTAGCCTTAATTGGTCTTAAATGTGGGGTGGGAGAGAGGAGCCTAAGGTCTGTGGAGAATATGTGATTTATTTCCCTTCTTAAATCAGAAGCAGATCCCAAGCTTTCTGTCCTCCAGACTCTCCCGCCCCGCCCCCACGAGGTTATTATTTTTTTTTTGTCTCTTCATCTTTTTGTATGTTTTTGTATGTCCTAGCGGGCCAACCTCTACGACAGGTGAGGGGGAGATAAGTGTGGCTTGGAGACCTCGAAGCAAACCGAGGAGTTAGGCGGGTTTATTTATTTTCAAGGCGCCCAGCCTCTCAGCTGTTTCTCTGTCGTTGGCATTTGGAAGCTTGAAGTCCTTTAGGGAAGAGACAGCTTTGGCAGGCATGTTCTTTGTGTCATCTCCCTCTGTACTGGAGGGGGGAGGAGGAGGAGATTTATAATGACAGCCTTGGAGGATGGGAGAGGGAGGGAGGGAGGAGAGAAAAAGTTTCAGCTGGCATGATAATGCTTTTTCCCCCCAACCACCGGCCCTGTGCCATCGACAGCTTTGGTCCCACTCGGAGACCCGCCCCCCTTCTCCCCCGACCCCCCCATCGTCCCCTCGCCTTCTCCCCGCGAGCTGGCAGGCGGAGGCGCAGTTAGATTCCAGCACCTTCTCCACGTCCCCCCAAACTACTACGCGCTATTACTACGACAGCTCTTCTGCAGACTCCCGGGGAGGAGCCCCGCGGGGACGCGGACGGGGACCGGGACACCCCGGCTCCCGCAGGGTCCGCGCGCCCTGCGCGGTTTCCCGGCTCGGGGCACCCACGCGGCGGGGAGGGCGAGCCTGGCACGCGCGCACACGCCGATCCACGCCGACGGTCGAGCCGTGTCGGTGCACATTCTTGCACACCGCCGCCCTCCCGCCCGGAGTGACAGGCGCGTCCCGCCAACCCGCGCCCAGGCGGCCGGGGAGGAGCGGCGCGCGGGGCCAACAGCGGCGCGTCTTCCGGCGCCCGCGGAGACGGCGAGGGTGGGACGCGGGGCGGAGCCGGAGTTTAGGAAGAGGAGGGGACGGCTGTCATCAATGAAGTCATATTCATAATCTAGTCCTCTCGCGCTCCGTGTCGGCACTCTGGGTGACTCAGAGAAGCTTCAGCCAGCACTCTCGTCGCGAGCAAGGTAAATAGAACTTACTACTCCTTCCTCCTTCCTCCCCGGGCTCCGCCGGCCTCCCCGCCGCAGCCGCAGCCGCCGCCGCCGGGAACCCCTGCGGCCCCGCGCCGCCCGCGCCCCGGAGGAGGCAGGAGGACCCTAATTGTTATTTATCGTGCATGCACGAAGACCAAAACAAACAGGCGGGCCAACCGCTACGATCACAACAACCACCATCGCGAAAAGCCCGCCTCCTTCCCGCGGACCTCAGGTGGAATGCTCGGAACCCCAGCTCCCGGGCGACGGCGGAAGAAACGAGAAAGTTTCTACTGCACCTCGCCGAGCTAATAATAACAGTAATAATTACTCCTTCAAGTGGGCCCGGGGGAGAGATCCCAGCAGACCAGAACCTTGACTCCAGGTGGCCGGGTGGCTCTCCCCCATCCCCTTCCAAGCCCCGGGGAGGGCGGCTGGCAGCTGGAGGGGAGAGGCTGGGGGACCCCCGAGGAGCCGGGGAAGGAGGTATTTCATCCCGACCCCAGCCAGCCTCCCCGGAAGAGTTGGAGGAACCGGAGAGGAAGGCGAGGAGCCCGGGCTGGCGGCGGGGTGCCAGCGATCGCGGCTGCCACTCGCTTCCTGGGGACTTGTTTCCAGGGCTCGGGCTTGCGGAGAGACGCCGGCGGGTCTCGGCAGCCGCAGCCCGGCTAGGCGCGCTGGGGAGGCGGCGGCCACGACGCTGAGGCCGGTGCGTGCGGGATCGGAGGCGTCACCTCCACTTTCCGCGTTCTCCCGGGTGGCGACGGGGACCCTGACCAGTAGACAGGCCTTCAGGCAGAAGGGCTGCCCCCAGGGCTGCGCCCCGGGCGATGCGGACTCCCTGTCGGGTACCTGGCGGCTGCGCTGGCTCGGGTGGCGGAGTTCCGGGTGTCCAGCCTGGACCGCACCGCTAGGGGTGAGAGGAGGCCCCGGAGGAGGAGGTCCGAGGTACCCTCCCCCTCCCCGGGTTTGTTTTCTTTGGCTTCGCGTCTTCCCTAGGCTAACGCCGGGGGAGCTGCGGTCGTGGGACGCCTGCGATCGTCTGCGTGTCAGAGGCGCACTGGGACCCGGGAGAGCCATGCCAGCCGTGGGCTAGGGAGGCCATGATCCGGATAATCCTCTCGGCCTGACTGTCACCACAGGATCCCGCGTACCCCGGCGGCCGTGGCGGCGTTCGCCCGGGAAGGGGAAGGGCTGCAGTGGGGAGGGAATAAGGGGTGGCGAAGGAGGGAGGCGGGGAGACTGGGTGGGAGCCTCCTCCCAGCGATGACACGCACCTCTTCTTTCTCGCCGACTGCTTTTGAGTTTGCTTTATTCCCATCTCAACCTGGTTTAAGCCCCGGTTTCCTGCCTTTCCCTCCCCAGCTGGCCATCTTCCCTCCTTTTGCCTTTGCTAAACACGGCCATGCCATCTGCGAAGGTGTCGCCATGCACTTCCCCAAATCACCCGTCCGGCGCGCCCCAGCCACCGGGCGCACACCGGCACAGTGCCCCCGGGTGCCGGGCACCAGGCCTCGCAGCCTGGACGCTGTTGCACCGCGCCAGGCGGTGGTGCAGCGGTGCGGACTCCTGGGGACACCCGTGCTCTGGCCGGGGCAGTCGGGCTGGTTTCCGGCTCGAACGGGGAGATCGCCTTGTGCCAGTGTCTGCGCGCTCACCCCCCACCTCCGCCGCCTGGATTACATTATTATTTTTATCCGGGCTGCCGCTTGCTGCGGATGGTGGTGAGCGCGGGGCTGCCAGGGAGACGGGAGGGGAGGCGGTGGAGGGAAGTTGGACGTGGATCAAGCAGGAAAAAAAAAGTTTGGCAGGGCACCTAAGTAGGGTAGGGGGGTGGAAGGGGGCGGCGGGCTCCCGCGGCTCGGGCCCCGCGCCCTGGGGACCGGCGCGAGTGTGAGTGCGTGTTGTGCGCGCTCGGCCAGTGCGTGCGTCCACCCGGGAGCCCGGCGAGGACAAGACGAGGTCGGCCGGTGGCGGGGATCGGTGGCGGGGGGGGTTTGGCAGTGCGTGAGTCTGAGTGTGAGTGCGTGGCGCGCGCGAGCGGCGGAGAATCAGGAAGTCACAGCGGCGAAGCGCACTGACATGTTTGATCGCCGTGACATGACGCGCGCGAGGGAGGAAGCGGCGGCGGCGGCGGCAGGGGCCGGGCCCCGGGCGCCGGCCTAGGCTGCGGGGGGCGGGCAGACCGGCTCTCCACCCGGGGCCGCTGCCGGGCTCGGCTGGTCCTGCGCCGCGGCGGGTTCCGCGTCCCCAGGTGAGAGCCTGCGCCACCGCCGCCCGCCGAGCGCGGGGCGTTCCAGCTCTTAGCCGGCCAGCCCCCCCTCGGGTCTCCCGCTCGCCTGGGCTGCAAAGTCAGGCCGGCGGGGGACCCGGGCTCCTCGTCCTCCGATCGATGGCGTGGAAAACTTTGCAGCGGGAGGCTCCGCGAGGGGGAAGGGGAAGGCCTTGCCGGCGGCTGTCGCTCGCTAGTTCTTTCCCCTCCAGGCCGGGAAGAGTGTGAGTCTCGGCCCCCCCTGCGGCTGTTGCACCTTCAAACTTCGGGCCTAAAGGAGCCTCCAACTCTCCCAGGATCGTCTCTTGCAAGAAAAGAAATATTGCAAGTTGTCCACTGTCTCTGGCCAGGCCTTTGAGGGTTTCCAGGGAAGGGGAAGGCTTGCGAGTCGAGGGGGTGGGGGAGTTCAGGATCCATTCCTCTTTCAGTGTCTGCACCGAGTGTTATGTAATTTTAGTGGCACATGGGTGCAGAGCCCACACTGGGCTTCTCCCTCCTTTGTTTATATAACTTTTGGAGAGTTTTGCTGGGTTGGTTCCTTTTTTTTTTTTTTTTCCTTCCTTGATGTGATGAGGCTTGGTGCTTTTGAAAGTGCTGAGCGGACCTGGTGAGTCATGATTTTGGAGAGATGTCATCATTGTCTCCTTTCTGGTCGTATGTTGCCTATGTTTCTTTATATGTAAGTACATTATATTATGTGGTGATTTTTAGCGTCTCAGAATTAAATGTCAAACTTCCTGTTTCAAAGGACTTTTTGACTTTCCACCTGGGGGTATGCTTTCCTAATGTGAACTTTTTGGGATTGTTTGGGAGTTGCTGGGGGAGGGGAGAAGATGAGTAGCGCAATCTTAACTATCCTTCCTAGGTGGACTCAAGAAGTAAAGCCATGCCCTGTTTTATGTGTCTATGTATATACTTTGTTCTGTGCGTATTTCCCAGCAGCTTTGGGGACCTTACTGGAAGCTGTCTACCCTAGACTTGTAAGACTTCCAGAGCACACTTCTGATGGGTCTGGGAAGTGTGCTAGGGTGGAATCTTAGCCTAGATTGTTATGCAAATGGAGGCACACTTTTTCTTTTAGGATTCTAATTGCCCTTTTCTCCCCTGCTTGCTGGCGCTGGCTTGCTTTGACAATGCTCCTCCCTTTGGAAGAGGAAGGGGGCCTTGGGAGAAGGGGTAAATATGATTAAGGTACATTTTAAACATGTATGGAAATGTCATAATTAGGCTCATTTTATACAATTCATGTACACTAAGACAAAATTAAGAAAAGTAAAATGGTAAGAATTTTTAAAAACCACAAAGTGCTACCTTCCAACTCAAATGGTTACTATTGGAAAGGGTTTTTTAGGGACACCTGTTAGATAAGATACTTACTAAAGTAGACTGAGGAAATAAAACCTCCTTAGGGCAGAGATCCAACCACCTTGTTTGGGGCAATAAAGAAGATACCATGTTGGTAGAGAGAGAACATTTTAAAATGAACCAGGGGCTTAGGGTGTTAACCCTTTAGGGGGAGGGAGGGAGGCCTTCAACACAGCCTTTCTCTCCGGAGTTATATCACTCAGCCCAGCATTGGCACTAGCTACTGTGGTGCCTCACAGAAAATATTCACCACAGAGCATGTTCAAAGCAGCCTCAGATCTTTTCTTTTGTTCCTTTTTAAAGTGGTTTTTGAGCATTTCTCATCAAGTTTCTTGAAAAGTGCTTTGACCAACACCTGAGGCTCAGAATTGACAGAGAGAGAGAGAGAGAGAGAGAGAGAGAGAGAGAGAGAGAGAGAGAGATGCTTCTTGTATTGTTAATGCTGGAGTTCTGTTTCAATTATTCCTGACAAATACCTAGAAAGTAACCCTTTAGCTGATTCTTATTTTAAGCTCTATTTCTTTGACTAAGATAACTCATTCTACAGGCCAGTGTAAAAGGACATCTTTCCTAGAAGGTAATTGTGATATTCCTTATATTTTGGCATTTCATTTTGAAGGCTTCTTCAAGGTTCATGGCTGTAAACAGAAAAGTTCCATGAATTACGAGCCTGGCACTGCTCCCCAGTGTATTCCTGCTTTTTTTTTTTTTCTCTCTCTCTCTTTCAGAAGTCTTTGTAAACAAGGCCTTTGTCAAACTCTCCTAGGTCAGCAGCTTTCTGCTACTCTAGAGAAATAATAAATCACTAGTTATGACATCTTGACAGCTGCCATGGGGACAGCAGACTGATCACAAATACCTTGCTAAGTAAGTCCCACTTCCCAGGTTTAGCAAGCTGAGGGAGTGCCAGCTGGCCTTGACTGAGCTGGAAGTTTCAACTTCGTGTGTTTCGGCTGAAAAGGATGTCAAGGGAAGACCTAGATGGTGATTTGCCTAGTGTGAGAAGAATCAGACACCATCCCTTCTGTGGCATTTTTGCTGAACAGATAAGTTCTTACTATGAAAAACCACATTTGGATTCTACTTTTGATTGTTTTCTTTTTTAATGTAAAAAATGCTTTGAATTTTTTAAAAGATGTGCCAGTAAAGGATGCTGGATGTTTGTCTATCATTAGAAAAGTTCTTACTGTGAAACTTCCATACCTAGCCAGTTAATAAAGTCATGATTCACACCATAAGTAATTGAGAATAGAAAAGACAGATGGTGGTAGTTTATTTGGTTGATTATTTAGGAGGGCCTAAGGTGTTCATCTCCTCTATACAGAAAGTTGTGACTTTATACTTACCAGAGAACATAGGCATTTAAAACTGTGTTCTGTCAGAGTTTTTATGAAAGAGCATATTTATTTGCTCAAGATATTTATCACCAAGTTGCATGGGATCTAGCAGTCTGGGCTTTGGAAATTTTATAGCTCTATTACTGTTTATTATGACTTTATTATTTCTCCATGTTAGTACAGCACTTTCCTTGACAGTGTTCAGGATCTATCAGAGCTTCTAAGTAATAGAAGTTTTAAAAATGGAGTCAGACACTCAAATAATTAATAATACCTTAGCAAAACATGTAACTGATCTGCTGAAATACAGTAGCTAAATGGCCCAGTTTTTGAATGTCGAATAGAAATACCTCATAAATTCACTCACCTGGAATGTTACTTTAGATATGGAATACAAGATTTTGATCTCTGATATAAGTGGTATGTTTCTGACCTTCGGGGTTCATATTACATTATTTTATATTCAGCCTTTAGTATGAATTGTGGTTTTTTGTTTTTTTTTCTGGCTCTACAGTCATGTGGGACCTTCTGACAAGTGTAGCCAGGCTAAAGTTTGGTATGATTTAATGCATTTAAGAATACCAAAATATTGCATTTTTAGACAGAGAAACATCAGCAAGAGCCTCAGTCCTGTACCAATCTGTGATCATTGTGAGAAACTTTTTCCAAAAGTGGCTTAGTTTAAATATGGGCTGACTCTTGTCAATTGATGGAGTCCACAGAGGTTGAAATAAAGCTTACAGCTTCCCATTTAAAATCCATTAAGTATAATTATAATCTTTTTTTAAAAAAACTGAATCTGGGAGTTAAAATTTCTTAAAAATGAAAAAGAAACCTAACACAAAAGAATCATAATATATCAAATGCTGGTTCGTGGGTTACCCGAGGGGAATTCTCTGGTAGGTTTTCTTCAGTTGTGCTTTTCTTGTGGAGGATTGTACATTTCTTCCCTGCTTGGTGTACTCCAGTTTTTGCTATCCCACTGGGAGCTGAGCCTTCCCTGTGGAAATTGAATGTCTGTGAGGAAAGCCCTCTTCCATATTCCCCCATGCTTTTTATCAACAGGGCACATAATAGCTTTGCAAATATTTGTAATGATTTTGTGGTTTGCTATGGTGCTGTGCTAAAATGCCATTAAGCAAAGTCCAAATTTCAGTTTAAAAAAAAAGTGCAATGGTGGATGTATTTTCCAGAATGTACCTGAGCATTTAAACACTCTGGTAGAAAATGGACTGCTGAGGCCCTGTGACAGAGGGAGGTCAGGGCAGGCTAGCTCTTTGGGGTTGCTGGGGCAGATAGGGTCTTACAGGAAGGATAGAGTTGCTGAGAGCAGGGTAGGGATGGGGGTGGTGAACAAAGCTGATCATCCCAGATCTGAAGGAAGCCTGGGATCACAGGAACCAAGCCTGAACTAGCTGTGGGAAGACCTGTGTACCTGTTCTCACCTGGTTGCCTGGAGTCCCAGTGGGGAGAATTTTCACAAGCTAAAGCCAAAGGTTGTAGAAAGCCTTGACTTCCAGGCTGAAGCATGAATCTTTTATCTGGTGTGTGTGTTGGAGGTTGTCTCTCAGAAGTTTTGAGCCCAGGGCACTGACTCATGAACAAAGCAATATTTTAGATTAATCTAGCAAATTGTGTATTCAATTTCAGGCTGAGAATTGAAGCCCTAAGAAGGATCCTGGCAGTAATCCTCATTTGTATATCATAGTTAACAATGTCTAATCTCCTATTTGCTTCATCTCAAACTGGGCTTATTCCTGGCTTCTGTGATGCATGTTTTGTGGTAAGGAACTTGGAACCTGGGATGGTTTGAATGTGAATGTATGTCCCCTATAGCCTGGGATATTTTTGATTAAGAAGTAACTTCAGCAGCCCAGCTGAAGGAGGCGTCACTGGGGGGTGGATCTTCAGTTCTGCCTTAAGGGTGTACAAAGAGCACTTTGAGGTGCTGGCTGTTTGTGATTGGTGCTTGGTTTTGATGATGTCTATGGAAGTCATCCAGCTGCTTCTACCATTCACGGAGTTTTCCCTGGATCTGTCAGCCTGAAGTAAACTCTCTCCGCCCAAAAGCTGCTTTGGGTTCCATGCTTTTCCCAGCAACAAATGAGAGCTGACTATAACAGAAACCAAAGACACTAAATGCACTTGTTTATAAGTTCATCAATGGCTAATATCCATTCTTATTATAGTGGATTTAGAGAAAGTTCACTGTTGAAAAAAATTATTATTTATTTTGGTGTTTTCCAGGTAGGGTTTCACTTTAGTGTCCAGGCTGACCTTGAACTCAAGGCAATCCTCCTACCCCTGCTTCTTGAGTACTGGGATTAAAGGTGTATGCCACCATGCCTGGTTCATTGGTGAATTTTTGTTGCGACTATGGAAGTCAGGGTAAGTTGGGCATGTTGAAGATCATCTATAGGGCTGCGGTGTGTAGCTCAGTGGTTTCACACTTTCCTAGCAAGTATGATGCCCTGGCTTCAATCTCTTTCACCATGCACATTTGAAAGGATTGGTAAGCATTACTGCAAAGTTTTAAAATAAACATTTATTGAATTTGAGAGTGTGTATGAGAGAGAGACAGACAGGAGAGAGAGGGAGGGAGAGAGAATGGGCATGTCAGGGCTTCCAGCCATTGCAAACAAACTCCAGACACATGTCACCTTGTGCATCTGGCTTTACATGGGTCCTGGGGAATGGAACTTGGGTCCTTATGCTTTGCAGGCAAAGACCTTAACCACTAAGGCATCTCTTCAGCCCATACTGCAAAGTTTAAGTGAGACTTCCAACCAGAAAATTTTAAGTGTGCATTTCTTATTTTCTTTTATATGCTTAGTGTTTCAATAAAATTATCTTAGCAGAATGTTACTGGTTCTTTTCACATCCCAAAACGAAGCTGATTTGGAAAAGAGCCTCACACAATCTGGGAAGGATATGCATGTTGGCAAATATGCATGAAAGGTTACGTTTCAGGATCTCCTGCTTTGAAACAAGCTTTTGATTTTTGTTTTATTAAGATGGTCTCAGGTAGCCCTGGCTGGCCTGTCTTTATGCACCTGAGGATGACCTTAAACTTCAGATCCTCTTGCCTCTACCAGATTCTTTTGCATCTGCTTCCAGAGTGCTGGGGTTATAGTTTTGAGTCACCATGCCAGGTTTATGCAGTGTTGGGGATAGAACTGTAACAGGAAATTTGGGGTCCCCAGGTAGTCCGAATGCACTTTAAAACTTAAAAGTGCCCGGATTCTCGTCATATAAAATTAAAGAATTAAAATTATAAACCACCAGAGGATAAGGTATAGTCGGAGACTTTATTTAAAAGGAGGAAAGGAGAAGCTATAGAGATCTCCAGTCACTAGTGAGGAGAGCACTTGGGGGAGGTGCCGGCAGATTGGCTGTGAAGTCAGGGGATCTGTGCTGGCCAGCCGAGCAAGAGGAAGAAGGGAAAATAAATGAGGGCTTCTGTCATAAGGAAAAAAGGTTCATGTGGGAAAGAAGCCTCAGCTCCCTCACCACAGTCCTGGTGGCATGGTGAGAGGGGGCCTTACCTAGGCCTGGAGGTTCAGATGTCTCTCTTTGCTGTTCAGCCATGAGGGAAGAGAGGATAATCCTTCCCCTGACTTCACAGCTTGAGTAGGCCAGAGAGACAGCTGGTTGGTCTGTCTTTGACCAATCAGTTTTACGTTTAGGTTTGAGCACTAGTAAGAGACACCTCCCATCCAAGGGGAGTGGGTCAGGAAAGGCCAGAGATGAGCAGAGCCTGCAAACCAAACACGAGTTAAGTCCAAGGATACTCCTGGTAACTTTTGGGGTCCCAGTCACCCTAACCTGTCACAGAACTCAGGACCTTGTGAATGCTAGGCAAGCATCTACTAAGCTGCCACTCTGGCTTGAAAATCACTTGAATGACTTGGTTTGTTGGCTTCTGTGAAGGCCAGTTGCTCTTTGAGTTCACTAGGATTTCAAACATGAGTTAACCCTTTCTTGCCTCTGCAACTCCCAGTGAGTTTGAGTCCCAGATTAGATGTACCGAAGCGTGTCTTTCTTAAAGGCCTGCAATTGGAGTTTTCTGCTTAGACACCTTTTTTTGCAAAGCAGTTTTCCTGTGTGGGAATGTTGGACTGGGGTAGTGTCGATTGCACCACAGGTGGACTTCTGTTGGTAATAAGGTATGTGTGGGGGCGAGAGGGTAAAGCCAGGATCCTGTGCCAGCAGCATCCGGGGCTCATGCGTGGCTAATGAGCCCTGCAGAGGTGGCTGTTATCTTCTGTTGGGCACAGTGCTTTCTCTGAGCCTTTGCCAGGTCCGAGTCTGGGCAAGGATCATCCCAAGGCAGTGTATTTAAAGTCGGGACAGTAGCTCAGGCACATCCTAAGTTTGTTTTCCTGATTGAAGGATGAAGGAGAGTTCACAGAAGCCAGAGAACAGAGCAAAGTTTTCCTCTAACCACTTTTAAAAACAGATTTGACTTTGAAATGAATGGCAAACTGACATGAATAACCATGAGAATGTGTTTTCAATGCTTTTCTAGGACTTTGATAGAACAACGGACGTTCGCTTTAAGCCCGGTGCAATTTTTATCCCTATTGAAAAGCATATTGTAAACTGTTCAGAGTTGCATGTCTCAGGCCAGGACGCAACATGGAACGTGCTAATGTTTCACCTCCTAGGCAAACCTTGGCCTCTAAATAAGAAGCTCCTGGTAGATTGATTTCCTTTATCTTCACTTCTGTTCTTACCCACTGCTCACTCCTCCAACCATTCCCTTGCTGTGTCCCAGTTCCAGACAAGTTGCTACTTTGTGTGGAGGAATTATCAGTTCATTTATAGAGAAGGCTGCATAGAAAACAGGAGTTAGCCCTTCAGGTCACAGGAGATGTTTGAGTCAACAGTTAACACTTAACAGAACTTTATCTTAACTATCTCTGGAGCCTTATCACTCTCCTGGAACAGCCAGAAAACTCTAGAAGATGAGTTCTTCTTAGGGCTGTGGATGGACCTATTTCTTGTTTCTGATAGGTCTCCTTTAACCTAGTCTTCCGAGTCTCTCTAAAGTGAGCAGTGGAAAGAGAGAGGCTACCCACATGAACTTTAGAATTTATGTGCAGACCAATTTTAGTGGTGGTGTCAAGGTTTTTGAGCTTTCCTCAGCTCTTCCTGTTTCTAGAAAGTTCTGTGTTTTCAGACTGCAATGTCTAACTGGAATCCTACTTTATCCATGATAAAGCCTCCTCCTTCCTTCTTCTGTCCTCAGGCTGGAAATGGTCCTTTCCTCCAGGCCTATTACTGAGGGGAGCCATAGTCATTATACCTATACTAGTCCAGGAGGGCCTTCCATCTTTTCCCTAGTTGCTGCTTATAAATTTTACTTTCCTGTCAGACTTCCAGAATCCCTGGGTTAGCGCTCTGATTTTTAATTTTGAGCCTTATTGTTTTCCGATAAGTCTCCTCTGTTTTGGACTTTCAATAAAGCTGAAAATACACAGGTATTTTGTTTTTTTTAAAGTACACACTCTAGTTATAAAGGCAAGATTGTCCCTGTGGAAAGTAGACAGGGTATCCTTTTGGGTTTTAAAAAAAGTTTATTTTCAGGGGACAGAGATCGAGAGAAAGGAGAAAAGAGAGAGAATGGGCATGCCAGGGCCTTTGGCCACTGCAAAGGAACTCTAGACACGTGCACCACTTTGTGCATTTGGCGTGATGTGCGTACTGAGAATCAAAACTAGGCCATCAGGCTTTGCAAGCAAGCACCTTTAACTGCTCAGCCATCTCTCCAGCCCCATTCTTTTGGATGTTCAATTAAGCATTGGCACATCTTTGGGTTGTGATGTTGTATCTCATTCTCTCTGGGCTTCTCTGTACTTCTGTGTCCCTCAATAAGTTAATAGTGTTACAGTCGAATCCTAGTCATTGCAAAACATATCTCCTCCTGCTCCTATCTTTGATTGATTGTCTTCTTTCTTTCGCCCTTATTCTGTTGTGGCCCAGGGGAGGAACTCTTGGGGGCTGTAACATTCCAAGTTAGCCCATAGCCAGTATGGTTAAGGGTTAACATCTCGGATTGTCCAGCTTGTCTTTTCCACCTGGGTATCCCTAGGAATCTCTGTCCCTTCAAAACATTAAAGAGAAGATGGTGATGGTAATATTGATGGTGATGTTGGTATAGGAGCTTATTCAGGGGGCCTTCATGGGTTGGCGGTAGGCCTGTCTGTAGTAGATGCCTGGCTTGGTTGGGTGCAACAGCACTGTGAGTCAGAGGATAGAATGTTCTACTAAAGATTTTGTTCCTGTTTCTCTATTTGACTTTGGCCAAGTCATTGTGTCTCTTTCTGCCTGACTGCACTCACCTTTTCAATGGGAACTTAACAAAATGTCCCCTCAAGTCAGATGACTAAAATTAGTATGAAGCCCAGAGGCATGCTTAAGTCTTACTGATGTCTGGGGTCTCCCGGAACTTCCTTGGATGGCAGTGAGACAGATAGCTCTAAGTTTTGTTAGGTGGTCATAGTTAGGGTGGTGATCCTTCAAGTTCAGCGCAGATGAGCTCCTTTTAATATGCAGATGCCTAGGCTTTCAAACTGGAAGGCCTGAGGGGAGAGGATGACTGCGGAGTTTGGAGTTGCAAAGTACAGACAGCTTTTATTTTTAAAAGCACGCACTCCCTAGTTATAAAGGCAAGAATGTCCCTGTGGAAAGAAGACAGGGTGTTCTACTGAGAATTTCTTGCCTAAGAACACAATGGCCTGGCCCTGGGGAGCAGTGGTTCGAGGAAGCATTGGGGAGAAGAGGGGGCTGCATTGCGTGCTTCTGTAGCTCTGTGCTTCCCCAGACACATTTTCTTCATTGTCTTAGGCACTTCATTGTGGAACAGGTCGTTCTTTTCTGGGACAATGTAAAACCCTCTCACCCAACACAAAATGAAAACAGACCGAGTTTCATCACATGGACAAATCTACTGCCACTACTCAGTCGGCCCTCCCCTTCCCCATGGTGTCGTGCCCACCCTTCATTGCCACCTCGTCTCCATCATCCTTTTAGTGAGAAAAGGGCAGGAGTTATAGGTACACCAGGGGCAGAAGCAGAGCTGCCCAATCCTAGACATTAAGCCTTATCCACAGTGAGGTAATGATAACATCTCAGCTTCAGACATGCATCTTCGTATTTATACCCCCACGATGCTTGATACGGTAGGAAAGTGTCTTTGTGTATTTGAGCTGAAAGTTGCCACCAGAAGTGAAGAGGAAGAAAAAGACTAGGGCAGCTGGTTTCATGTGCCAAGGTCTTCCTCTTGGGACCACTTGGGCAATGCTTGCCAGTAAGAACACCGAGACAAACCTGGGGTGGGCACGGAGGTTCGATCATGAGCTCTACCAAGCACCAGGTTGGATGGAGTCTTTGAGATGCTTTGTGGAGACAGTAAGTACCGTGTCATGTGCAGAGAGATGGAGGAGACCTTGGCGATGCTCCCATCCCGAGTCTAGAGGAAGCCGGGAGACCCAGGATAGGATGCCCCAGAGAGAACCCAGGTCTCTGGACTCCCAGTTGAGCTGGAAGTCATCCAATCCCATGTACAATCTCTATGAGGTCACAACCTGCCAGTCATGCGCTACGTGGCCTAGAGTTAAAACTGCTACTTCTTAGCCACATACATTCATGACACCCAAGAGTCCTTGAGGGTTCTCTTATTATGTAGTTTCCTATGGAACATGTTCCTGTTTCAACATTCCACTTAAATGTCCCTAATTTTCCATTTCCCTTTGAATATGGTTTTCTCTATGAAGTTCTTAGTAGTTTCCTTTAGAAAAATGAGGAGCACTTTTATGGGACTGTATGTGGGTAATTATAAAATTCTCTGAGATTCCCAGTTAAAGTGTTGTGGGCTTCTATATACTAACTGAAGAATCTTTCCTGTTCACAGTTGTTCTGTATTTCCAGAATACCTACCGAAGCCCATTTCAAGGCAAATCATAACAGGAACTAAGTAATTTCCTTTAATTCACTCAAAAATAAAGGGGCGTATTAGTTTGCTGATACACATGAAAGAACATTACAATTTGGAGTACCCGTAAGCTGACGTCAGTTTCCTAATTTAAACTGCTGACTGAACATGTTTGTGTTTATGTGAAAGGGAGGTGGACAGAAAAAAAAAAAAGAAAAAAGAAAAAAAGTGTTCTTTCTGCCTGCTTTGTTAATCATAAAAAAATAAATAATAACATTTGGCTTTCTAGTGAATTGGAGGCCATAATTCAGTCTAGAAGCCTCCTGGTTGTTTTTCCTGTCTTAGGCCCACCCTGCTTAAAATCATGATACTGTAACCTTTTTCTGATTCCCGTCTTAATTTTAATTTATCAGAATGGCCTGAGTTTTTGCGCACCTTTGAAGATTTATGAGACTGTACCTTAAACATTGGTTACTCTGTAGTTTTTAAATTAAAAAAAATATTTGCAAGGAGAGAGAGAGAGAGTGCGAGAGAGCAAAATAGGGCCTCTTGCCACTGCAAACAAACTTCAGATGCATGTGTCACTTTGTGAATTGGTTTTATGTGGGTACTGGGGAATTGAACCCAGGGCATCAGGCTTAGTAAGCAAGCACCTTATCCACTGAGCCATCTCTTCAGCTCCTGTTCTGTAGTGTTGTAGTGTTTATTTAAAGATTTTTTTGAATCCATTAGTAGATTGCTCTTGAAATCATGCCTGCAGTTTATTTATTGGGTTTTGGTATTTTTTTAAAAAAAAATATTTATATACACAGGCAGGGAGAGGGAGAGGGAGAGGGAGAGGGAGAGGGGGAGGGAGAGGGAGAGAGAGAGAGAGAGAGAGAGAGAGAGAGAGAGAGAGAGAGAGAGAGAGAGAGAGAGAGAGAGAATGGGCATGCCAGGGCCTCCAGCCACTGTAAACAAACTCCAGACACAGGTGCCATCTTGTGCATCTGGTTTTATGTGGGTACTGGGAAATTGAACTCAGGTCCTTCTGCTTTGTAGGCAAATGCCCTAACCACTAATCCATCTCCCCAGCTGTTGTTTTTGAGGCAGGGTCTTACTCGGTTGTGCATCCTGATCTGGAACTCATTATGTAGCTAGCTCAGGCTAGCCATCCTTGAATGCTCAGCAATCCTCCTACCTCAGCCTCCGAGTTCTGGATATAGGTGGGAGCCCCAAAGCCTGGCTACTATCATCAGGTGGTTATGGACCCTTTCCTCATGCAGGTTGCAGGTGCTGGGGACACTGGTGGAGAGGAGTAAATTTCTGCCTTTATGGGTCTCAAACTCTGGAGACTCACTCAGTGAGCACTGATAGCAGGCAGCCAGGAGCAGAGCGAGCTACAATGGCTTTTTTGTTCTTTGCCTCTCTCCTCTTGCTGCTCTGCTGATACAGCCTAATTCCATCTATTCTACTAGGTGGTGGATGAGCTAGTCACCTAGGGTATGTCATTCTGTATTTTGTGAGGTGGACAGAAAGAAAGTGCTTCTGTGTGTCCAGAAGTATCATAGTGAGACAGGATCTTATGTAGAGCCTGGGCTGGCCTCAAATTCACGATGTAGCAAAGGACAGCTGATTTTCTGCTCCTCCTCTGTTGACTTCCTGTGTACTGGAATTCTATGTCTGCATGCTGGGTATCAAATCCAGGACCTTGTGCATTCAAGATAGGCAGTCAACCAACTGAGCTATGTCAGCAGCCCTGAGAGGATTTGGAAAACACCTTTGTGTGTGTGTGTGTGTGTGT
>PVHP010028415.1:0-23147 GCA_004024765.1 Zapus hudsonius | reverse complement strand
CACCACAGTCATATCGGGGAGGATCCATAGGGAACCCAGCAGACAATGACAGATGAACAAGGGACCTATAACCACAGTCATTCAATCAACACAGGATAGGCCATTGAGACAGAAACCAAGGATTTTCGACACAAGGACCTCTAAGCTCACAACATTAAAGCAGCCTTATTACTCACCCACCACGACTCAGGGAACTGAGCGGAAGAGGGGGCGGAAAGATTGTGAGAGCCGTGGTGGGGGAGACGGTCCAAAGGCATAGCACCCATCAGTAACAACTCACTTGGGCCAGGAAGACCGGGATGAGTACTAAGATATACAGGATCCCTTGCCACAAGGACTAATACAGAGAGCCCACGGAGGAGGATATCCAACTGATCAGGGATGGGGAGGGGAGAAATTGGGGAATTCGGGATAACAACGCATTGTTTGCCCACTAAATAATGTAACTCATTATGGACAATAAATATATATTTAAAAAAAAGAATAAAGGAGAAGAAAAAAATTGTAGGAAGATAGAAGAGGGGCTACTTGTTAAGAATCGAGGGTTCAATAGAGGGTTGGGGAGAGAGAACTAAAGAGAAGAGTGGGAAGAGATTATGATCAGGTTACTTGTGTATATATGTATGAGGGTTGTCAATTTTTTAAAAAAGGAAAAGAACATTTTGATATGTCTGTGAGAACTTGTTATGCTTGTGATTCCTAAAAGTATGTATGATGATATGGTTGATTGGTACAGAAAGGAAAAACTCTCCAAATGATAGAAAAAAATCTTCCAAAGCCCCTTTTCTTCTATATATGTATGGACCTTATGATGTCTGGCCCTGATGTCAGAGAAGGCATGACGGCCTTCCATTTTCTATACAAAGCCCACAGTCTGGGGTGGTGTTGCAGTCAGCTTTCTAGTTGCTGCACAGGAGAACCCAAACAAAAGCAGCTTATGGAGGAATGGGTTTATTTGGCTTATGGACTCAAGGGGAGACTCCATCCTGGCAGGGAAAACGATGGCATGAGCAGAGGGGTGGACATCACCTCTGCCACAGCAAACAGCGGCAGGAAGGTGTGCCAAATACTGGCAAGGGGGAGCTGGCTTATAACCCCCATAAGCCCGCCCCAACAACACAGCTCTAGTGAGGTTCTAATTCCCGAATTGCCATCAGCTGAGGATCGATCTATCAGAACACATTCATTTGTTTGTGGGGGACACCTGGATCAAACCATGACAGGTGGGATGCTTGCACACTGCACAAGGAAGGAAGCGGGAAACCCAGATGCACTTGTAGAGAACACATTTCTTCTCACACCAGCCCAATAGGAACTGGGACCCTAGAAGTTCCTCAGGGATTCTAAAAAGAGCTTGGCAAGTATTACAAATCACTTAGGATAAGCACCACTTTGGTCCAATTTAAGATCACAGCACTAAGTATTCCACAGAGATAATGGTGAATTTGTGGGATTTTATACTTTTTTTTTCTTCCAGACTCAAAAAGGCAAAAGAAAGTATAAAGAGTTCTGAAAGAGGAGGCTGTTTAAGTCTACTCCTTTTTTATAAAGAAATATTTTGTTTGACTAACATTGTTATTTTCATATGCCCTAGATTTAGTACCCTGTTAAGTTTTGTCAAGATGAAAGGGTGAAAATATTTCATAATTAAGGGGAGGGAGTGGATGGGAATATTTTCCAGAGAGAACTGATTAACTTTTCTTTTTGTTTGTGTGTATGTGTGTGTGTGCATGTGCGTGTGAGTGTATGTTGTATGCACATGTATAGTCCATGTGGCACCCCATGCTCTCACCTGCAGTGGGGTGCACTTGCCTGTGATGGTCAGAGTGGAGTAGAACACTGGGCGTCCGTTGCAGTTAACTTTCTAGTTGCTGCCCAGAAAGAACCCAAACAAAAGCGGCTTGTGGAGGAAAGGGTTTATTTGGCTTACGTACTCAAGGGGAGACTCCATCCTGGCAGGGAAAACGATGGCATGAGCAGAGGGGTGGACATCACCTCCACCACAGCACTGCGATCAGCGGCAGGAAGGTGTGCCAAACAATGGCCAGGGGAAGCTGGCTTATAACTCCCATAAGCCCACCCCAACAACATAGCTCCAGCAAGGTTCTAATTCCCGAACTGCCATCAGCTGGGGGTCGAGCATTCAGAACACATTCATTGGTTTGTGGGGTTCACCTGGATCAAACCAGGACAGTGTCCTATACCATCTGCTCTTCCATTAGCTCTTTTTTTTTTTTTGAGCCAGTCTCTTACTGATCCTGAAGTGTCATGGTTTGATCCAGGTGTCCCCCACAAACAAATGAATGTGTTCTGATTGATCGATCCTCAGATGATGGCAGTTTGGGTTTTACAACCTCTCTGAAGCTGTGTTGTTGGGAGCGGGCTTATGGGGTTATAAACCAGCTTCCCCTTGCCAGTGTTTGGCACACCTTCCTGCAGCTATTTCCAGTGCTGTGGCAGAGGTGATGTCCACCCCTCTGCTCATGCCATTGTTTTCCCTGCCAGGATGGAGTCTCCTCTGGAGTCTGTAAGCCTAATAAACCCATTCCTTCACAAGCCGCTTTTGCTTGGGTTCTTTCTTCACAGTAACTAGAAAGCTGACCATAACATGAAGCTTATCAGTTTTTTTTCCCTGCAAGTTTTGGCCCTTCTCAGGTGTCTGCTCCTCTCTGGGAGAGGGGTTACAGATAGGTGTGGCCGTGCTCAGGTGTGTGGGTCCTGAGGATTGAACTCAGCATCTCATATATACCCAAGTCTTCATGTTTGCGGAGGAAGTGCTCTTAATGCCTGAGACACTTCTCATTAACTTCTTTAATTGTTTTTCCTGTTTATCATTGTGTGTATGTGTGTGGTGTCCATATGTAGTGGGTGCATGTGCTGTCACACCTGGCATGTATGTACTCACTGGGGATCTGAGGTCTTCATACTAATGCAGCAAACACATGACCCAATAAGCCCTAATCTCCCAGCCCTGTTAATGAACTCTGGAATCATTCAAGACTCGATAACGTAATAGTACCACTAGCAAAGAAGGGGGGTTCCCAGGCCTCCACTCTCCACCAATACTTGACATTTTCCAATTTTCCATTTTAGCTTTGTCGCTCGATAGTGATCATAAATAGGGTTTGTTTTGTTTCTGGGATTGGTGAGATGGTTAAATTGTTAAAGGCATGCCCTTGTAAAGCCCACCAATTTGGGTTTGATCCCTGGTACCCAGGTAAAGCCATTTGTACAAAGTGGTAGGTAGATACCTCTGGAGTTCATTTGCAGTAGAAAGAGGCCCTGGTACACTCCTTCACACACTCTCTCTTCTTATAAAAAATTAAAAAATAAATTTAAGTTCTGGAGTATATATTAAATTATACATTCATTCCCATAAATATTGGTATTTACTTGATTCATATTTTTGAAGGGCACATTAAACTTTATTCATTTTTCTACTCTATCTGCTGTTTCGTTCTTTCTGAGTCTGGAATTCTTTGTATCATGTATATACTCCACAGTGGTTGTTGCTCTTCACCTATCATTTAATAATGTGTCTTTATGTGCTTTTACATTTTTGATCTCTTCTACATTTTAATTTTTGTTATAGGGTTTTTCACTGTAGTTCAGGCTAGCCTGGAACTCACTGGTAGCCTAGGCTGGCCCCCATCATGCAGTATTTCTCTTAATTACAGCCTCTCTATTGCATGAGCTACCCTGCCTGGTTATTTTTTCAGCATTTTAATAGTGGCTTTTAATTCAAATAAAATATTTATTTTTAATGAATTTTAACTTATCACCTTTTTCTATAACTTTAGCTGTTTATCAAATCTCTGACTCCCCTCAATTGCAAAGGATATTCTTTTATACTTTATTCTAAGTTCTCTGTTGTTTTAGTTTTCACAATGAGCTTTACAAGACATTTTAAAAATAATTGCTGTGAATGTTTTAAAGATTTTTAGATTGATTAAATAATCCCCCCCCACATACACACTTACATCTGAGAATTTTATGAGGACCTCTCTGGCAAATGAAAACCTCCATTAGAACAAGACCCATTCATAGTATCAAGGAAGATGAGCTAAAAACATGCCTAGAAAGAAGTCTAAACTAAATAACAATTTTCTTGTTGAAGAAAGATACAATAGTTCTGAAGAACAAAAACTAACTCTGAGCTTCCTAGAAGCCAAAGTCAAAAGGGAAAGAGTTGCTTAGACTTCATCGCACACTTGAAAGGAGAATGTTATTTCTTGTGAGAAAGCAATTTCTTCCTTGCGTTTTGTTCAGAGAGTAGTTTTCTATTTGCAGAAGGATTTTCAGAGAGACATTCACTGAGGAGCAACTTCTTTCCTTCCAGGGTCAAGGAAAATGAACAACAGCTACGAACAATCATCACATCATGGCTGCTTTTCTGGCCCGTTCCATAGAGGACTTTACAAGGGGCAGGAAACAGACTTTAGATCCTGAAATGTAAGCAAGCTTTCCTGGAAACCGCAACAGAATTAATTTATGCAATGTGAAAATACATTTAATAAAGACATCAAGATGCCACTATTTCTCATATATATATATTATTTTATTTATTGATTTTTCAAGGAGAGAGAGAGAGAAAGAGAGAGAGAGAGAGCACCAGGGGGTCCACCACCTTGTGGGTCTGGCTTATGTGGGTTCTGGGAAATTGAACCAGGGCCTTAGGCACTGGAGGCAAGTGCCTTAACTGCTGAGCCTCCAGCCCAAGATGCCACTATTTCAAACTAGCAAAAAATCCAGACAAAACAGGAGATAAAGATTGTGTTAAGGATGCAGAGATGGATCAGCAGTTAAAGGCTGAAGACACAGAAACAAGAGAGACTGGGTCTCAAGCAAGTGGAAAAGTGGAAGGAGAGTAGGTCTGTTTCCAGCTCCCCAAGATTGTCTTCTGATCTCCAGATGTGTGTCTTGGCATCAGCCACCCCCCCCCCCACACACACACAATGATCACTGTTGCAGCCCGAGTTGACTAGCATGTACTTGACAAGAAAGCCTGCTCACTCTTGGCAATATGGGTAAAAACAGACTCTTTCTCCGTGTGGCCTGGCCATAAGAAATGTTTTCCCTAGGGAGAGAAAACACAGATTTTTTTTGTCCCAGCTAGGGCTCTGACAACAGGCCAAACACGAATGAGTTTAGTGGGGTTACTTGCAGAGCATGGGGAAGGGGCTGCTTACAGAAGCATGGATGATACAGAGACAGCCATGTCACTGGACAGCCCACCCCAGCATAGATGAAGGTCACATCTCTCAAGATCACTCCACAACTTGCAGGCAGCTTGCAGGAGTCTCTCCCCAAACTCGTGTTGACCCTTTAGATAACCTTAGAGTGAGATCTTGAAAGCATTTCCCCAGACTTGTTGACCTCTTGAGTCTTCTGAGGACTCCATTTCCCCCAAGAAGGGAATGTTTCAACCATGAGAAAATTATGTACTAGATTAGGCAGCAAACTTGCACTGTCTGCTTGCCCAGGGTCATCTCTGTTTAGAGACTGGACTGCTTCATATAAAGTGGAGCCCACACGACAGTATGTGTCTGGTGAAGTTTGTCTTGCACACATGTGTGCTAAAGAAGGCTTATATGAACACTGGATGCTTGAATCATACCAGTAAGGACATATCCAGCACAGGTGAGAAGTAGGTAAGGTGCAGGTGCCATGATCACAGAGAGGAACTGAGTGGGGGTTATGACAATCACTTCCAAATTAACGAGGGAACAGCAAGGGTAAGAAAGACCGCCTCTAATGATGTTTCCCACAGGAAGTCACTCTTAGCAAAAGGGAAAAATTTAAGTGTTCACTAAAATGCATAGGTTGCCAGAAAGTGCCTTATAATGAAAATTTCAGGGATTCTTCTAAGCAAATGCATCTGCTTCTTGGAATCCTGGAGATGATATATAATATATATTAACACACTGAGCAATTGGCTTAACCTTTGTACATGAACACTGTTCCAATAATAAGGAATTTTCTATTTACATTTGCTGCAGGAAATCTAGGAACTTGTACAATTCCAGCAGTGTGTGTGTGTGTGTGTGTGTGTGTGTGTGTGTGTGTGTGTGTGTGGTATTCATGCGCAGGACTTCTGATAACAGGGAAAGGATGTTATATATAAAAGTATGAAGAAAATAGCTATATTATGCACTCAAAATAGCAAGTAATTAAAAAAAATCAATTGGATCTTTGAAGAACATTAAAGAGATTATAAAGAGACATAGCAGCCAATCTAACTAGATATGAGGTAGTGAGGCCTTCATGCTTATATATGTGTATATGAAGGTGGTTATGCCAAAAATACCCTAGGATATTGTCCCGACACAGATTTGTTAGAACTCTAACCCCCATTGACTTTCCCAGGATCCCACTTAGAGTTTCATGGTTGCATTTCAGAGGAGCAGAATAGAGACATCGGAGTCCCATGGACCATTTCAGATCCTTCCTGATCTAACCAATCAGGAAAAGAACTGATGTTACTTACCTAGCTGAGTCATGTAAACCTCCAGGGCAGATGGCACACAGGCATGGTAAAGCAATAAATCATGAAATTATCTTCCAGAAGATTGGACTGCAAGGGCTTTCATCTCTCTTTTAAGCAACTGTTTTAAAAGCATCTCACTGTTTCTCCCTTAGGAAATTATCTCATTGTGTAATTGCCCTTGCTTCAAGTGAAATTTTCTTAATGTCCAATTTGAATTGCTTCTTTTTTCAGTCTCGAGCCATTGCTCTCTATTACATTTCTCTTAAGCACCTTAAGTAATTCCTTTCTCTTCAGGAAAGGATGAAATGGCCTTGTATATTTCATCTGAAAATGTGGCCTCATGCTTCTAGACCAAAATATTGAGAACGCTTGAAAATGACCCATGATCATCCTGTTTATGGAAAAGGCAGATGGTTCTTTTATCAAAAGCATTCTCACCAATTTGGAAGCAATTTTTGTCACTGGTACAGGGAGCCAGGAACATTCCAGGGACATGGTGTGTCTTCCAAATTTGCTGTCATAGAGCGGGAAACACATTCAAATACCTTCAAAGAAACGTGAGCCTGCCTTACTGAGGTTCATGTATGTAGTAGTGTGAATGTGAAAGAGAGAATCATATGTTTTTGATTAAGTCTCATACTTAATGCTTATTGAGCCTTTGGGAGGTGGAGCCTTGCTGGTGGTGTGACTCTTGGCAGTGAGAGTTTCAGACAAGCTCCAGAGACCCCGTCCCCTTGAGTGGGAGGTGTCTCTAGCCAGAGCTTAAACCTAGATGCTAAAACTGATTGGTCACGTATAGACAAATCACCTATCTCTATGACTTACCTGGTAGAAGTTTTAAGAAGCTCACTAAAACAAAGCCCAGTCTCTTCTTCCCTCCTGGCATCCTAGAAGGAGGACTTCTACATTTCCAGGCCTTAGAAAAGGTATGACTTGGGCTGGAGAGATGGCTCAGTGGTTAAGGCACTTGCCTCCAGTGCCAAAGGCCCCAGGTTCAATTCCCCAGTACCTACATAAGCCAAATCCAAAAGGTAGTGGGCCTGGTGCTTTCTCTCTCTCTCTCTCTCTCTCTCTCTCTCTGTATCTTTCTGCTTGAAAATGAATAAATAAAATATTAAAAAAAAGAGAAAAGGTATAACCTTCCCCTCATTCCCACCTAATGGCTGGGGTGAGAGGGGTACTCAAGATTTTTCCCACATGAAACTTTTTTTCTCATGATAGGAGCTCTCTGTTATCTTTCCCTTTCCTGCCTGTTTAGTTAAACAGCATAGATTTTGGTTAAAACCTCTCCCATGTGTTCTCCCCACACTGGTGGCTGAGAGATGTTCCTTTAAATAAAGTCTCCCACTATACCTTATCCTCTGGTGGTCTATAATTTTAATTCTTTAACTTTGTAGGCAAGAACTCGGGTACTCCTTCAATTTTGTGGTCCATTGAATTTTTTTTATTATCCATAATTAGATACACTTAATAAGGGAACAACGTGTTGATGTCTCCAGTTCCCCTATTTCCCTCTTCCCTGTCCCCGGTCAGTTGGATATCCTCATCCATAGGCAGTCTGGATCAGTCCATGGGGTAGGGGGTTGTGAATAGCTTAGGAGTCAACCCGGTTCCGCCCCCCCCCTTTGCATGTTGTTACTGAGGTGGGCAATGTCTCTGGATATTCTCCCCCCACCATGTCTCTTCCTCTCAGTTCCCTGAGTCAAGGTGGGTGGTCCATTGAATTTTTGCTGGGTATTATCTAAATTCTAATCCCCAGCTCAGTCCCTACAGCTGGGCCTTGGAATTTTATAATCCAGTCCCATTTGCATGGCAATCTAGTTCACTCTTTTCTACTTCACTGCTGATATGTGAAGGTTTGAGCCAGCTTCCTGCTCCTGTCACACTTTCCCCACCCTGATGAAGCTTCCTCTTGAAACTATAAGCCATAATCAACCCTTTTCTTGGATAAACTGCTTCCTACAGGGTGTTTGGTCCCACAACGACAAGGAAATGGCTACAATATTGCAAGGGAGTAAGCACCTCAGCAGAGACAGAAGTGTCTACTGGATGGATTTGCCAAGGTATGGAAAGACTGGTCCCAAATGTTGCATCTGATCTACAAGAAGCTGAGAAGGAGACTCAGGGCAGCATGTCTGCAATGTAAACCTCGAGGGTTTCAGAGCCATGACCACAATAAACCTCTTTTGGGATCCAGGCTATGGTTATACGCTTACCCTCCCGTTCACCCATAAGATCTACTGCTTTGGGCTAGTCTCATGGGACTTTAAACATAGTTTAGAACTTAACAATAAGATGCCCTGGGTTTAAATTTTGGGAGACAGACACCTCTTTTACATCCAGAACATTGCCTGACATCCAAAGTAGGCTCAAGAAGCCCTCTCTGGATTTTCCTGCCATGTCCCATTCCAAATATCTTGAATTTAATTTCTTGGGTTTTCTTATGTTTCTTTTTCTTGTGGGCATTCTCTTAATGTGGGCATTCCATTTCTACATGTCCAAATTCCATGTACCAACATGGTTCAGGACAAAAGTCTCCTAGAACCACAATTAGAAGCAGTATCGTCTTCTCCAAATTTCTATTTGTTTTGAGTGTGTGTGTGTGTGTGTGTGTGTGTGTGTGAGAGAGAGAGAGAGAGAGAGAGAGAGAGAGAGAGAGAGAGAGAGAGAGAGAACCTATGTGTGTGTGTGTGTGTGTGTGTGTGTAAGTATGCACACATGCCATGACACAGGTGTGGAAGTCAGAGGACAACTTGGGGTGTCCAGGGTGACCTTCCATCTTGCTGGGGGCACTTTCCATGGTGTTCACTGCTGCATATCTCAGGCAATCTGACCCAAGAGCTCCCGAGATTCTCCTATCTCCTCTTTCCGTCTAACCCAACATGCCCTGGGATTCCAGATGTGCGCTACTGTAAGTGGGTTCTGGGGATCCAAGCACAGGTTGGGGCACTTCTTCAGTGAGCACTTTTACTCACTGAGCATCTCCCCAGCTCCCAAATTCCTATTTTCATGCCATTTTTCAGATGAGCCTGGGGCTTTTAAAAAATTTTTTTATTTATAAACTTCCATAATTAATTCTGAAAATTCATAAGGTTCTTAAAAGGAGGGGCTCCCTGGACTGTGGCTCAATGTTTGGAAATTAGTGAAGATGCAGGAAGAGCTTGCTGACTGATGTAGTGCATGAATATTCTTGTTTTATTTTATACTTACATAAAAGTGTAAAGAGAGGACCCAGATGGCTTGCTTGCAAAGCTTTCTGGTCTGGATTCAATTCCCCAGTACCCACGTAAAGCCAGATGCACAACGTGGTGCTTGCTTCTAGAGTTCCTTTGCAGTGTCAAGAGACCATGGTGTGCTTATGTGCTCTCTCTCAAATAAATAAATAAAAGAAACCATTTTTAATAAATCATTAAAGACTATTATATCCTTGTACTTTATGACTCTTTGATTATACATTCATAAGCATACATATTGATATCAAGTCCTTCAACATTAAAGACTCTAAAACAGGCCTGGGGAGATGGCTCAGTTAGTAAAGCCCTTGTTGCAAAAGTGTGAAGGGCTGAGTTCAGGTCCGCAACATCCACAGAAATATCAGATGGACATGAAGGCCCACCTGCTATTCCAGTGCTTGGGAGGCAGACATGGGGGAACCCAGGGGCAAACTGGATAGCTGGATTAACCAGTTCAGCAAGATCTGTGTTCAAGTGAAAGATACTGTTTCAAGAAATAAGGTGGAGAACGATCTGGGAAGACACCTGAAATCTAACCCTGGCCTCCACACATGCACACCCACAGGTGTTCCTCTACACCTGCAAATATGCATACATGTATGCACCTCACACACACACATATGCTTGAAAAGAAATTCAAAATTATATCTCCAGGAAGATTCCATGATAACAGATCCTTTGATGTTTGTACATCCCAGGAAGATATGAGGCCCACCACGGCAGTTGCCCATAAATGCCACAGTCACACACTTGAGACATAAGAGCCCAGTTGAAGAATGAGCTATCCATGGTCCCCTATTACAAAGACTGATACAGACGGCCCACGGAGGAGGATATCCAGCTGACTGGGGATGGGGAAGGGGGGGGGCAACGGGGAATTGGGAATAACAACTCATGGTTGGCCCACTAAACAATGTAACTCATTATGAACAATAAAGAAAAAAAAAGAAATGGTGTCTTGGTATAAAATGCTATTTCTATTGGGAATAAAACAAGAATTCATTTTATGATGTTCGAATATATATTTTAAAACTCCACCTCATAACATTAGTCTTTTGTTCTATTGTATGAAAAAAAAATAATACTTTTTTTTTTCAAAACTAAGAAAATTATGGCTGCCTTTTGGGAAATTCTTAGTATCAGGCGATGTAAATTTCCAGAAACAACATAATCTTTAAAAACTGTTTTTTATTTATTTACTTGAGAGAGAAGCGAGAGAGAATGGGTGAGCCAGGGCCTCTTGCTTATACACATGAACTTCAGACACGTACCACTTTGGGCATCATCTGGCTTTATGTGGGTACTGGGGAATGAAACCCAGGGATGAAGCTTTGCAAGCAAGTGACTTTAACCTCTGAGACAGCTCCCCAGCTCCTTGCAGAGTTTTTTTTTTTTTTAAGAATTGGCTAACCTTGTGTCTCAACTTCAATTGCCCTTGGGACAGCCCTCTTGATACAACAAATCTAAATGACATTAGGAAAAGAATCTTCCATGGAAAATGTATTCTGAAATAAGACACTTATTACATGTATTTAAAAGGATTTTTATTTAAGACATAACTTGACCTGCAAAACCAAGATATAGATTTTTAACTTCATCTGCAGATGAAGCTTTTACTGTGTTATTTGCAGTTCAAAAATGACCAAGGCACCTGTGGTAAAAGTGCTGAGGAACAGGCGAGGGCAGTTCTGCAATTGTGTCCATTTTATGCACCTGTGATCGTGGACTGCCAGTCATTAGGAGCATGGAGTGTGCAAGTGTCCATCTTAGCTTAACTGGTTAATAGTAGAATCGGATTCTACATCTGCATCTACGATGGATATCAACAACCTAAAGCAGAAGCACAGAGACCCCTAAGACCTCAACAATAAAGCAGCTTGAATACTCACCCACCACGACTCAGGGAACTGAGAGGAAGAGGAAAGATTGCAAGAGCCATGGTGGAGGAGAGTATCCAGAGACATGGCCCCCCTCAGTAACAACATACAAAGGGTGTTGGAACCGGGTTATCTCCTTAGCTATCCATAACCTCTGGCCCCATGGACTGACCCTGTACGCCCATGGAGGAGGATACCCAGCTGATTGGGGACAGGGAGGAAGGAAATTAGGATACCAGTACATGATTTGCTCATACAGTGCATCTAATTTTGGATAATAAAGATTAAAAAAATCCTTTCTACTGCTGCTTCCTTTTCTTCTCTTGCAGTATTCGTTTTCCTCTTCAAATCCATCTTTAAAATTGGTGTGACATTTTAAAGATGGCTACAGTTCTGTTCGTCATCCAAATGCTAATTATGTAATCTTACTTCCAATGCTGTTTAGGGTACTCTCTTATCTCACCTTATAGCCTGCAGGACTGGATTACAACAAAACCACCACAGTATTCTATTAGAACATTTAGTTCCACCATTGAAGTGAAGCCAAGTTAAAATTTATAGGAAAAGGGCTGGAGAGATGGCTCAGTGATTAAAGGCAAGTGCTTGCAAAGCCTGACAATCTGGGTTCAGTTTCTCAGTCCCCACATAAAGCCAGATGAACAAAGTGGCACAGGAATCTGGAGTCCATTTGTAGTGGCAAGAGACCCTGGTGTGCCCATTCTCATTCTCTCTCCCAGCTTGCAAATAAAAAATATATATGAATATATTATATATTTATAAGAATAAAGCAATGCCATTTAAATATATTAGAACTATTGAAATATTTTCTTTATGTATTTGCAAGCAGAGAGAGAGGTAGAGAGAAGAGAGAAACAGAGAGAGAGCAAGAGAGCGAGAGAGCGAGAGAGCGAGAGCGAGAGAGAGAGAGAGAGAGAGAGAGAGAGAGAGAGAGAATGGGCACACTGCTCCAAACCAACTCCAGATGTATGTGCCACTTTGTGCATCTGGGTTTTTGTAGGTACTGGGGAATTGAATCTGGGTAGTTAGGTTTTGCAGTCAAGCGCCTTAACCACTAAGAAATCTCTCCAGGCCTCTTTACTCTTGTTTTAAATGGTTCTACATAACTGGGATATAATCAACTATGTAGTAAATTTTTTTGAAGAGTGGATACATAAAGCTCTCTAGCCTTAGAGGTCCATTAGAGGTATATATATATATATATATATATATATATATATATATATATATATATATATATATATGTATATGTGTGTGTGTGTGTATCCAAGAAACCACATATCTCTATATAAGCTTATCAACTGAATAGTCTGTAAAAATGTGATTAATATAAAATTATCAACTAACATGAAAATACTGAATGCTTTCTTGACAATAAGTGGAATTCTGCAAATGCTTCTCTTATTAAAGTACTGCCCAACGTGGTCACGTCAAATACTCTAATGTAGGATGACTGGAGGAATAATACTGTCTTTTGAATATCATCATGCCAGATATAAATATAAATTAGGAAAGAAAGCTTGACATAGAATAGCATTCAAACGAGGATATATAATACAAGTTAAGTATCTAACTATGAAAGACCTATCTTTGCCACTAATATGAGGAATATTTTAAATCCATGGGAAGAAAAAGGCTCAGAAATTCTAAGGACCATTAAAGGGAAGTTCCAAATGCCCTAGAATTCCATGGGAGGAAGATAAACATTTAATTTCATATTTGGATTATTTGAACTTGAAATCACTGCCAAGGCCTATATAGAGCAAGTCAGGACAGAATGAATCCGTGTCAGTCAATATTTCTTCAATTAAGGTCTGATATTAGTTGGAGAAATGTACTGTCCTTCCTCAGTGTGGCTATTGTTTCCATGGCTAAAAAAATATAGTGTCCTTCTTTTACAATAATTTTCAAGGATAATTTATGCTGAAAAATACCCTGTCAGATTGATAATAAATACTTTAGCAATTAAAAAGAAAACTGAAAAGAAAAATAAGTAGGCTGAGGGTAAAATGAAACAGACTTCCGGAAGAATTATATACTGTAAAAGCTCTTTTTGAAAGGGAAAAAGAATGATAAAGTGAAACAAAGTACTGGTGATCTGTTAAGTAGGGGTTTTCAGTGTTTAACTCTATCCACAGGTAAACAGCAATGAAATGGGAAATCTCACATAGAAAGTGTGAGGATATGAAAATCACCGAGAAGTTCCCATTTACAATTTTCATAACCTATTCATTTTAAAGTAGGGAATAAAAAACACACCGTAGTCATTTGCTGTCATTGTGAAATGAGTCTTATCCCCCAAATCAGCATCATTCCTAAGAGCCAATGGCTCAGAGTTCATAATTCTCTTATTTTTTTTAAATATATATTTATTGTCCATAATGAGTTACATTTCTTATTTTTTTTAAACGGTGTTCTCACCCAATTTTACCTGCAGACTCTATGGGGAATATGTAGTTAGTAATTGGATAGTCACAGACTTCTTATAACTGCCTCTGCCAGCGTCCTAGGTCTTTATAATTAAATAATTGCTATATTTATCTGTTGTTTTCAGTTACCAGAACAAACATTAGCACCTTAGAGTTACTGACTCACTGTCAAACCAGTCACCTTGGTATGGTATGGTGGAGCTGGAGACATTAAGCTATGCCTCTTCCAATTTACCTGTAAGCAGAGATGAGACGTCTTCTCCAGGTAGAACTCCAGTGATGATAGTATAGGTATTACTAATAACATATTTTTCAATAGAAAATTTATATATAATTTTTATATAATTACCATTAAAATTTCAAATAGGAAATTTAATTGCATTTGCATGATTTGTATATACCATATATATATATATATATATATATATATATATATACAATGTTGCTTTGATGAATGAATGGCATGGGTGCTATCTTGTCTTCAGAATCCTTAAAATATCACGACAAGCGACTCCTGTTGGTGAACTGTTTGCCTGTCCAATCCCCCAGTGTGTTGTCAGTTCAACTCAGAATGCCTAGAATCACTTTTCATATAATATTTGTGAACTACTTCATGGGGAGGAGAGACAGTGAAAATAACAGGACACATTGAAAGAGAGGCTGATACTAATGATGGTTAAAAACATGACCTTCCTCCTTAAGGTCAAATAGTTTTTATTTTGATTGAACACCACAATACCATATATATCCATTTTTAAAAAAGAAAACTCTATAGTGTATAGAAATTATTCCTTCCATTTTTCAACTCTTTCTTTTTCTTTTCCATGACAGCTTTGGTACGGTTGGATTTAGTATATTTTTTAATATATATATGTATTTAAATACTTTTAGCATCACAAACTCAACACAGAGTACAAAACTAATTCAAATCAGGGTTGTTATAATCTACACAGTGGTATTCATTGGTAGGAGAAAATCTTACCTTGATGAATTCATGTCACTAGCTAAGCTATAAAGGCATACCTAGCAGACATGACAGAAATATGCACCATTAACCAGCTAATGTGTGAGTTAAGTCTTTGATTCATTTTTTTTTACAGAAGTCCAGCAGCAATTGGTTGAGTGTTGAGTGAATAAGGAATTCCTCAGCCACCTGTCTCCTTCTTCTCTTCCCTCCAAGGCCATGAGTAACATCCGATCAAGTGTCTCCCAGGCATCCAGAGCTCTCAGAATTTGACCTGCCACCCAGCATTGCCCATGCTTGCACAGTTTGTCCTGCAGTTAGTAGACATCACAGGAACCGAGCTGGAGGGGCAGTGTGGACCGATCAGCCTAAGGCTGTTCTGAGGGGTCGCTGTGACGCTACAGTATACAGGCATTCCGGTGGCTGGGAGTGACCCTTGGCCTGCTTGGTTGGGCAGCATGATTGGCTGTTGGTACGTCGGCTGGGGCACTCCTTCAGAACCTTGGGTCATTGGCACCTGTGGTAAAGACAGAAGGGAAACTCTGTATGAAGAGGGGGGATGTGCTGTGTAGCATGGGCCACCTGGGAGTGTTAGGAGAAGTGGTTGTGTTTGAGTTCAGACCTGACAGTTCACTTATCATATATCATAGCTCTGCCATGTGTTAGTTATCTTTAAGACACTCACTTAACCTGTCTGATTGCCCTTTGGATAAGGGCACTTCCCTTGAAGAACCATGCAGGTATGGCAGGGGTCATGGTCAGTCAGCTCTCGTCTATTTTTCTCTGTCTCTCCACCCTGTTTCTCTCCTCCCTCCCTTTCTCATTTCCTCCCTTCTTTCCCCCTTTCTTCTCCATTCTTCTTTTCTCTCATCTACCTCTCATTTCTCCTCTTTTTCTCTCTTTGTCTTCCTCTCTCTCCCTCTCTCTCTCAACTTTACCTGTTTCACTCCTCCCATCTTCTCCCCTTCTCTCCCCTCCCTCTCCTCTTTCCCAGGGTCCCTTCTCCCCTCCTCCTGTCCCCTCTTCTCCTCTCTCTTTGGTTCTCTTTCTCCCCTCCCTTTCCAAAGGGATAGCATTTCTACTTCTCTGCCTTTCTTAAAGTGAAACACCAATTTCCCTTTCTGGCTTCATGCAAAGAAGCTTAGAGATTTTTATGACGGGAGGGGTTTTGTCCAACATAGGAGTGCCTAAGATTCCTTAGTGCCCGAAGTAACAAATTTTTCATTTTTGCAATTGGATATAGATAAGAGTTAAAACTGACCATTAAATCATTTTACTAATTCATTTCTACTTGCAGGGCATTTCAGAGCAAGCAGAGGGATGATTTAAGACTTCAGTTGCTGTGGTCTGGAGTTGCTTGGTCTCATATGCACTCTTTCAAAGATCTTGAGATGCCATTAAAAATCTTTTAATAACTTCAAATTATGGTAGCGTGGACTTTACTTGGATGAGTAAAAGTATGACGGGGAGTTTGTCATGCAGCCTTCCCAACAAGTAAAAATTTCATATTATGTGCTCAGGTCTGCATGGATAGAACTTTAATGAATTTTCTTCCATGAACATTAAGTTTTCATGAAAACTAATTCAGCAGTGTGTTCAAAGGCCATCACATCTTAAATTGTTTTCCATTTTCTAATTTTGATTCAAAGTCAACTAACACATAGGGTTTAGTCAAACACCCACCAACTGGCCAACCACCTAATACAGAGAACTGCCCACAGCTTCTGCTTTGGAAAGTGTCACTTTGTGACCCAAGGTTTTCCCAGCAGCTGATGTGCACCTGATAAGAAGACATGGTTGGGTAGGAGACCACCACACCCTGCACCGGGGCTCCTTGCTGACTGCTCATCACACCCTGACTGTGAGGCGCCTGCTGAACTCCCATCAGGCTTTGGAAGCCCTGCTGACCAGACAAGACTGGCTGGTAACCTGTAGAGAAAAACAAGAATGTTCCTCTGAATGCATTGTGAATGGACAGTGGTACGAAGAACCAATGACATTTCTTGGGTTAAGAAATGACTATATTAATAAATACTTTTAGTATCACAAACTCAACACAATACAAAAGAAACCCAAATCAGGGGCATTTTCATCTACACAGTAGTATTCACTGATAGGAGAAAAATCTTACCTTGATGAATTCACTTTGCTATCTAAGCTCTACAGTCTTATCTAGTTAGCATCAGACAGTTCAGTCTCCATGATGTGAATATGATACCAGACTTTTGTTTACTAAGAATTTTTTTTTATAATTTCTAAGTGTAGACAAGATTATGGTTCCAAAAATATCCACTGATGTGCCCCATAGAATAAAGGTCCAATGAATATCTCAGGCATTTCCACTGTTTTAATAGAATGGTCCAGTGTTAACCTCTGGCATTTCCTCTGTTTTATAAAATGGTCTAATGAGATTCCAGGACAATGATCTGTTTTCCATGACAGAGAATCGTCTCTTAAAATTGTCAATTATCCTATTTGGCTTTCCTGTTGATTTCAATGATATCTAGTGAATTGGCAGTTTATAAGGCTTTTTAATTTTTTTAGAGTAAATAACTCCACCTCTTTATTACCCACTTTCTTGAACTATTTCACTTCATATAGGGACCGTCCAAAAGTGAAATAACTATTTTTTCATATTCTAGCAATAAAATGACTCCTTCCTGAATTATTAATTATCTATAGAAAAAAACTCTACAGTAGCCTGGCGTGGTGGTGCACGTCTTTAATCCCAGCACTCAAGAGGCAGAGGTAGGAGGATCACCCTGAGTTCAAGGCCACCCTGAGACTACAGAGTGAATTCCAGGTCAGCCTGGACTAGAGCGAGACCCTACCTTGAAAAAAAAAGAAAAGAAAAAAAACTCTACAGTAAGTGAAAGGTACACCATGCTTTTATTTTGTTTCACCACTAGCTCGTAAGAGACCATTCTGGTAAAATATTCAGTAAGTGGCTTAGATATAAAATACAACACTGAGAAATTTTGGGTGGGTCAGTGCTTTGGCTTAGAGAACAGGAGATTCTCTTCAGTTTTCTTCATCCTCACCACAAAGGGGTTAAAATAACTTGTCAAAGGGAGACTGTGTGCTTTTCGATGCTGGAAAGCAAGTTATGACTTCAGTAGAGATGACATAGTAATAGAGAGACAAGGCAGATTCCTTTCATGTCATGAATCCAGGTGTGCGCAGCTTCTATTGTTCACCATGTAAGCCTTGGGGCTAAGCAGAGCTGACATCTCAAATGAATTCTCTGAGAGAAGACTCTTTCACAAATGCTAGATTATCTTAGCCTAGACACTGAGTTAAGTTTGATAATGTGACTCTAAAAATGAAAGCAAATCAATACACATTGCTAACAAGTGTGACACGTTAAAAAACAAATAAATGACATATGTTGAGGACATGAGAAAGTTGTTTAATTTCCATTGAAGAAAGAGAACATAATAATTATAGTCATTACAGAAGAAAATATTTTACTATACAAATGTAACTTCCTTCATTTCAGAAATAATATAGACACATGGCAGACAAATAGTCATTGCATCAGGACACTGGTTCCATTCACTAAATAAGTTTGAATCAAAGTGTTGTTACTATGGAAGTATCCAGAGAGAAGGCTTGGTACAGGCCAAATTGAGAGGTCTGGCCTCTGCCTATATTCAGGAGCAATAGCCAATATACACATTATTTTAATATTCCCATTAATTACCTAATTCATTCTCACATTGGTTTATACTTATTGAATTGTTTTAGATTCTTGAAAGACACCATATATTGTCAATCTAACTGAGGGCAAGGGCTACCTTCCCATCTGCTCCATCGCGATCCCAATGGATGGTCAAAGCTTTCCTTTAATATGCTCAGAGGTCCATTTAATTTTCATAGCATCCACCCAAGGGGTGCTTAGTGTTTACAGCTTAGACTATAAGGACAACCCATCAGCCTTGGCGATAAGAAACCCAACCAAATCTACATTTCTGTTAAAACTATCTCTTGGAAGGCTTCAGGCAGAGAAAGGTACTTGAGAAAATTTTCTCTTAATATTAATAGCAGAAAATTGTTTTCCATTGGTCCCCAGTATCTAATTTTTTCCATTGTAATTCATATATTCAAATACCATTACATTTACATCCTTGGGGGAAAAGGCTTGAGGTTACCCTACCATTTCATCATGACACTATTCTTCACCACACAAAGTTCTTGTAGCATGAATTGTTGTATACATACATAAATGACTTGATTTGGTTGTAGAAAACTTACAACTAATAGTCACTCTTTTTTTAGAAAAATATTCATTTATTTGCAAGGGGAGAGAGAGAAAGAAAGAAAGAGAGAGAGAGAACAGGAATGGGAATGCCAGGGCCCCCAGCCTCTGCAAATGAACTCCAGACACATGCACCTCTTTGTGCATCTGGCTTTATGTGGATACAGGGGAATCGAACTCAGGTTGTTAGGGTTTGCAGGCAAGCACCTTAGCCACTGAGCTATCTCTCCAGACCCCATTAGTCACTCTGACCATTTACTCTCAGAGCAAAGAGCAGACAATGTGAACTCACTGTTAGGTCAACAAAACTGCAAATACAACAGGTCTATATTTCTGGCTGAATTTGAGAGAAATGTCTTTATATTTTGGGCCTCAATGAATCTTTTACAGAATACACATAGCTTCTTGGTAAACCCAAACACAAAAAAAAGGAGAGGAGAGGAAGGAGGGAGCAGGTGCCTAGTGTTTCAAGCGTCTTCATTTATTTGCAGATGGAATATTTTCATCTTCCCATTGATTCATTTTTTTTTTCAAAAATAAACCGATGTTTTTACCACACTCTCTGAATCAAAGCTCAGGTGACAGGAAAAAAAATAGAAATGTTAAAAGATGTTCAGAAAACAATGACTTTGTAGAAAAAGAAATAATCCAAGACAGTGAATGAGCGTGGAGGCTGGACTACCCCGTCTCCATGCAGAGTACAGAGCCTGGGAGAGCCATGCTTCCCTTCCTTAGCACTAACTACCACAACCACATGCAGCTTCTCCCTTCCCAGGTCTCCCCCCTAGATGATTTGTGAAGCCTTAAGATTCAGTCACGCATAGCAATGGGCTGCCAGCTCTGTGCTGGTGTCCCACAGTAAACACACTTAAGGCAAATAAAGATTTATGTGTGGTGCAAACACTCTTCCATTCAAGATGAAAACCTAAGTGGAGGGGAAGCTCAATTTATATTCATGAATCCCATTCATTTCTCAATTTGCTCTCTAGGCAAGGCATTTATATCTTGCCTGGTTTAATTGGAGGTGCCCGCCAGGGCAGATGGGTTGCTACAGAGGGGTCTGTAAGCAGGAGGCTGTGTAGACTATGCAACTGAGCTCTGGTTTAGGAGTAGACAAATTCAGATGAGACAGGAGTGACCCAAGCATGAACCAGCAGTGTCTTTCCTGGGCACAGCACATCCGAGGCAGAGATGGCTGTGCCCCTGGCAACCTGCTTATCTTGTCCATTCAGATGAAAAATGTGTTCCAGTTTGTCAATTCTTAGCTGCAAAGTGATCACTTTTTCATATTTATGGAGTATTAGCCAGATATAATACATCTCACAAAAGAGAAAAGAGCAACACCCTCCTGCCTAGCAGGCTTGCTCAGGAAATGATAAAGACATTAACTATTTTTTTTCTTATTACTTCATTCTCAGTGAAGATTGATTCGATTTTCAAGTCACATTATTTTCTGAAAGGGAAAAGGCTAGGAATGAACAAATGCCTCCTAGCCAGTGAGGAATGCACTCTGCTAAGTGGTGAGTTCACAGTGTCTGCATCCTGGAAATCTGGAAGCCAAACAGTCAACCTGAAAACTTCTTACTAAAGTCCAAGAGACGCTGAGGATACTATATCAATATTTTAAAAAGAAAACATTTATCTTCATGTATGAAGACACAATTATGGAAAAATTAGAATATAAATTGTTTCAAGTATACATATATTGCTGTGATTGATATTTTAAATCTTTTTTATTTTATTTTATTGTAGTGTGGGAGTGAACACCTGTGTGTGTGTGTGTGTGTGTGTGTGTGTGTGTGTTCCTTAAATGCTCAACACTTTAGTTTTTTGAGATAGGGTTTCTCATTGAAGTTGAAGTTCACTACTTTGGCTAGATTAGCTAGCTAGTAAGCTTCAGGAGTTGATCCGTTTCAGCCTCCTTGGCTCTAGGATTCTAGGTGTGTACCACTGAGTCTGCATGGGTGCCAGAAATCGGATCTCAGGTCCTCATGCTTGTACCGCGAGCACTTCCCTGAAAGAACCATCTCCCCAGCTCTATTTTTGACTCTTGCAGAAAAACCCTGATACATATTTACATGGTATGCATCTGAAAATGAAGTGTTCTTAATGTGATAGGGTATCTTTTCACATGATTGGAGTTAACGATCTGGTTACTATAAAATCACTTATCCCGGATAGGCCAAACACTACCATTTCTGCACATTCCTAAGCAATGGTCTCTTTAGCAGCTGCTGCTGAATTCAAATTCTCACTTTGCATGAGGCTTGAGGGAGAATCTCAGCAGCTCTGCAATCTCTCCACTGTGGCCAAACAGAGGAGGAATACAAGGAAAAAAAAATGTTTGCCTAGGACCGGCTCTCTCTTTTTGTCAACGTTTGATAGCTTTGGCATTTTGGCAGTTCCCAATGTCAACTCCTTCTTGGACTCAAACGAACTGTTCTATAGTTTCTCTGGCTTCAAAGATGTTTCATTAAAAGCCAGCCAGTTGCCCACCCACTGTAAGCCAACAGTGAAGTAAGAGCTTTCACCTGTTGTCGTGAAATCCTGAGAGGTAATAACTATCTTCATACTCCTTTTATGAAAAAAAAAAAACCCATGAGGTAGTATATATCATCAAAGTCTCAAAGCTTCTGGGAGAAATCTACAATGTATGGCAAGGATTTCTGACCCCAGCACACTTGCTCTTTCTCACTCAATGGGAACAGGATTTATTATGTAACCTATTCCTTTCTCATGAACTTAATATCATCTCTCCCTCATGTGGCAGGTACTCAATGACCATTTAGTGCACTAATTATTTTTTCAATGGTTAAAACAATTAAGTGAAGGGGAAGAATTATGCCTCACAGTTTATTGAATAAAGTCTGGTCAGTATGAATGAAAGAAAATCAAAGGTAAAACATGACTGACTTGAGGAAACCAACCCATTCCTCTCAATAAGTGCCCCAGTGGTTCATGGCTGTGGGAGATGCCAGAAAAATGGCTGGGGTGGGGAGGGTTAGTGGCTGTTCAAACGGATCACAGTCTTACAGTCTTGAAAATGAAGGTAAAATAGCTTAGGTCTCCATAAAACCAATTTAGTCAAGACTCCAGGGCGAGTGGGCATCCGAAGATACCGAGTTTGCCTTTGAAAGCGGAGATAGTATTCACAGTATCTGGAAGGTACAGACAGGGAAGAGAAGGAAGATGAAGATGAAGTGGCTGTCAACCTAGTCTAGCACATTGGATGAGGGTCTCAGGCCAGTGACTGAGGGCTGAAGAGATGCTGTCTCACTGGGTAAGCACCATAGGTTTCTTCCTCAGTTTTATTTCCATGGAAGTCCCATTTCGATGGCAGGTTATGTGTCCTAGCTTTACCTACCACAGGATTTGGTGGGCCAGGGGAGTTGGTGGAGAGAGCAGACCTGCAGCTCAACATCACGGTGGGTTCCAGAAGCAGATCATGGAATGGGTCCCAGAGAGATGGATCTGGGGATCGCAGCTGCTCCCTACCTGAAACCCTTCCCTCATGGCAATCAGAAGACAGCTTCAGCAATGCCTGTCACATAGAGGCCAGGGACCCAGGATTCCTTAGAGGAAGACAGCTCTAGCTACTCCTGTCATATGGATGTCAAAGCCCTGGATCCTTTGGAGGCATCTTATGTCACTGGCTGCTGTAGCACTGTCCCACTATAGTACCTGCCTCAGGTGGAAGATTCGAGGTACAACACACAGTCCGAGTGTGTGATCCAAGACTCTATACTGGCTATTTAAGAGAAGAAAGCAACAGAGACTTGATTGGAAAACATGCTTTATTTTTAAACAAGTCAAGCAATAAAGACATAGGATAAAAATAATCAGGAAATCATGTATGGGCATAATTCCATTCTTATCTCAGT
>PVHP010028414.1:0-23037 GCA_004024765.1 Zapus hudsonius | reverse complement strand
TCTCTCTCTCCCCTCTCTCTCCTCTCTCTTTCCTCTCTCTCCTCTCTCTCTCCTCTCTCTCCTCTCTCTCCTCTCTCTCTCTCTCTCTCTCTCTCTCTCTCTCTCTCTCTCTCTCTCTCTCTCAATCTCTCCTTCTTGGTCATCTCTGAAATGAATAGCTTTCTTACCCCATGTGAGCTTCAGGCCATGATGTCCCAGCCAAGCATATGAAGCATATGGGATCCAACAACCATGGAGCGAACCCTCTCAAACTGAGTCAAAACAAGTCTTTCCTCCTTCAAATGGCCTCTGTCCAGGAATCTGTCACAGCAACAAAAGTAATCGATACCCGAGTAGATCGGCATTCTAATGACATTCCTCAGAGCGTGCGAAAATCCCAAGGCTGATGACATTACTCAGGAGTTTGTGAGACTCTCGGGCTCTAGGAAACTCAGACACCGCTGAACAATGGTTGTATCCATTCTTGAATGCTGACCCCTGCAGCTGATGTGCATTCAGTCCCTACAATACTGCTCTCCTTCCTCGGTTTCCCCCAATATTATTGTAAACCCATATTCCCAGATTTAAGCAACCATGTTTGGATTGAGAGCCAGAATGGAAAAGGCTATGATAAAGTACTTCACTTAGAAAAGATGGGGGAAAAATAGGGAATCACAGGGCTGGGCTTTGGCTTGTGAGGAGGAGAGGGTGTATGAAGACACTTAGAAGAACAGACAGAAGCCAGTAACAATAGTGGGGGGCAAATTAGAGAGGTGCCAGGTGCTGTCTGTGGTGGTTTCAGCATGGAATGCTCCCCATGGCCTCATGTGTTTGTGCCTGAGCTCATCATCCTCAGGTGGCAAAGCCTTTGGGAGGCAGAGCCTTGCTGGAAGAGGGGTGTCACTGAGGGTGGACATTGGAGGCTCAAGTCCCTTATAGAAAAAGAGTCCGTGTTTTATTTTTGTTTTTTGAGATATGTTAAGATTGAACATAGAATCTGAATACTTGAGCTCAATTCTACCCGTGGTTTCTTTTTGCCATTAAAAGGACATCGCTGGAGCCGGGTGTGATGGTGTGTGCCTTTAATCCCAGCACTGCAGAGTGAATTCCAGGTCAGCCTGGGCTGGAGTGAGACTCTGCCTCAGAAAAAAACAAACAAAAAAAAACACAGGAGAGATGGCTCAGTGGCTAAGGCACTTGCATGTAAAACTTTATGACCTGAGTTCGATTCCCCAGCACATATGTAAAGCCAGATGCACAGAGTGACTCATGCATCTGGAGTTAGTTTACAGCACCTAGAGGCCCTGGTGTGCCCATTCTTATTCTCTCTCTCTCTCTCTCTCTCTCTCTCACTCTCTCTCTCTCTCTCTCTCTCTCTCTCTCCCCTTGCAAATAAATAAAATATATATTTTTTAAAAGAGGGAAAAAAGACAATCCTGCAGTTTTTCTTGGAAACTTGATGCTCACATATCTGTTGTCATTTACTAGAGAAAGGATCAAGACTGACGTGTAATTGGAGTAGTGGGCTACAGGTAAGAATGTGCTGTGTCCTCTGGGAGTCTTGGGCTCAGCTGTGGACAAAACACAATGGAATTTAGTCCTTTTATTTGGGTTTGCATGGAGGTCGCATTTGGAGTACTATACCCATTTCCATAATTTCATTCAAGCAGTGTATAATTGTTTCCAGAGAGGCGTCTGCCTCAAAGGCCTGCGCGTTCTTCATGTGGCTTCTGGGTTCCAAAGCAGAAGCTTTCCTGGACGGCCTGCAGAGCGCCATGGCCACGAGGCGCAGAATGACCCCGGCTGGAAACGCCGAAGTCATCCTGAGCCATGACAGAGCGTCTCCAGAATAAGATAACTTGTCTGAATTCCAAACCCACATATGTGGGAACCATAATTTTCTGTATGGACAGCAACTCTGTCTACCAGCAGAATAAGGGGCTTCTGCTTCTGGAAGATTCCATTTTGGAGGTAAGCCTGCAATGACAGAACGTCCAGCTGAGTATGCAACAGCACAGAGAGGGGCTCCCAGAGTGTGCTAGGACCTGCCACTGAGTGTGCAACACACACAGCAAAGTGAGCAGCTCCGAGTCTCGATGAACCGAAGGACGGTGACAGTGTGCGTCTGCGTCCAGCCCTTGCGGACCCGAGAGCCTTGCTCCCTGGGGACCATGGAGTCAGCTGCAAGCGGCAGAAGCGAGTGTGGTTTTGAATCTCCACTGGTTGACACTGGGGATCTGGCTTTAAGCAGCAAGACAAATACAAACTGAAAAGACCCTCGACAAAACCCAAAGAAAGGAGGGAGGGAGAGAAGGGAGGGAGGGAGGAAGCTAGAGAGGTAGCTCAATGGATAGAGGTGCTTGTTTGTAAAGCCTGATGGTGCAAGTTCAATTCCCCGGTTCCCTTAAAGCCAGATGCACAAAGTGGTGCATGTGTCTGGAATTCATTTTCAGTGACTGGAGGCCCTGGCATACCTATTCTCTCTCTCTCTCTCTCTCTCTCTCTCTCTCTCTCTCTCTCTCTCTCTCTCTCTCTCTCTCTGTGTGTGTGTGTGTGTGTGTCTCAAATGAATAAATCAGGTATTTTAAAAATGAGTCACAGTGATGTTTTTATTGTCATGTTCATATTTTGCAAGTACTTTAAGGAAAAAGAAAATGCTATAAAATAGGGACTTGCCACTCCCCTGCCTTATCCAGAGGGAAAGAACTTCCAACTTCAAGATGTCACCGTCAGCCAGAGTTTTCTGAGGAAGCAGCTACTCCAGTGTCCCTATGTTCTGTCTGTGCAAATAAAAAGGAGGTGGGTCATATTCAGCAAGTTGTGCCTGGCAAGCACACACGTGTGTGCACGCACAGAGAGAGACAGAGAGAACCAGCCATCCTCCCGCCTAGCCTCGCGGGACCTCTTTCTCCTCCAGCTCAGGCCCTACGTTTGCACAGCAGGTGCTTTCTGGACCCACTGCCCGTCTCCCCATTTTTCTCCTTTGTTTCTTGACAAGGTTTTGCTATGGCAGCCCGGGATGCCCTTGAACTCAAGACCCTCTTGCTTTACTTAGCGCTGCCATGTACCATGCTCAGTTTTAGATTCATGTTATTAAAGTAAGATATACATAGAGAGAGTTGTAAATGGTATAAAAGAATACTGCCATTGTGTTCATTCAACAATTAAACTATTTACCAATTGAGTATTTGTGTAGCGTATACAAGGCTCTGGGTTTGAACCCCAGCGCTTAAAAAAATAAAAAGAAAAACATCAGCAAATCTTATTCGAAGAGTATTCCTCATGAAGGTCCTTGACAAGGCACCTTTTACTTCGCATGAAAAGAGCATTCAGCCCCTTCATGTGAGTCCTGCTCACAAGAGAGGCGAGGAGTGTGGAGTAAGTCCCTCAGTCCTGGAGAGACTGAATTTAAGCTTCAGGTTTTCCCAACTATAAAATGGCGATGATGTCGCACAGCCACCTGCAAGGCAAGAAGGCAATGATGGGAAAGCAGCCAGCCGAGAGCAGTACTTGGTACTGTGACCTCAGCCACAGAACTCGGGAGAGAAATTACTTTTCCTCTCTTTACAGTTTCCTTGAATTTTACTGGCAATGTATATTATGAAGGAAACTTCCAGAATGACCTTGCTAAGATGTAAGAAATACAATATCACAGGCTTGGTGAAGTCCCCTTCCCATGGCCTCCCGGCATCTCCTCAAAGGGCCAACACTGCTGGGCAGACACCTCCATACACCACCCGCTGGCCACAGGCCTGTGCCTTGGCCCCTTCCCTCCTGCCTCAAGCTCTTTCTCCAGAGTTCTGCATGACTCACCCTCCCATACTCCTGCCTCGCTCCATGTAAAAAACCCAGCCATGGGATCACTTCACGGACAAGGGCAGCCCAGTGATAAAAGGAGAGTAAAGAGTTGGGATGATGAAGGGATTCTCATGCAACGTCACTCCAAGGTCCTTTCGTAGCTCAGGGACCAAGGACCTTTCTCCTGCAAGCTGACGCTCTTAAGCACACGTGGACAGGCATCCGCATGTGACCAGGTCAGTGTGTACACGGTTACACAGCAGTGACACACCACCCTCCCTTATCTGTCCAGAAATGGTCAGGGCCACCCAGCAAAGCCAGAAACATCAGACATACCGAATCCTCTGCACCCTGCAGTCTGTCCTGTCCGTCCGCATCTGTGACAAAGTTTAATTTATAAATTAGTCACAGAGCAAGATTGGCACATGACATCCAACTCTAAACAAAAGTTATAACCAACACATTGTGATAAGAAGGTGGTTTCTCTGGAACGTTCCATTTAATATTTTCTGATCATTATTGACTTCGGGTGACTGAAACAAGGAAAATGAAGCCTTAGCCAAGAGGGGAGCACAGAACAGAGCAAGGAAGCCAGTGTGCCCATTCCTCAAGCCTCTGGGCACTTCCCCCACGGTTGCAGTCACCTTCTCATGGCTGGGACAAAACTCCCCACCAAAAGCAGCTATTGGGAGGAAAGTTTCTATTTCAACTTCCAGTCTCCAAGGGAAGCTTCATGGTGGCAGGGAACTGCACGGCCTGAGCAGAGGCTGGACATCACCTCTGCCACAGCAGGTGAACAACAGCAGCACGAGAGTGAGCTGAGCTCTAGCAAGGGTGAGCTGGCTAGAACACCCCTAAGCCAACACCTTCTCCAGCAAGGCTCCACCTCCAAATTGCCATCAACTGGGGACCAAGCATTAAAAACCTATGAGTTTATGGGTGGGCATCCAATTCAATCCACCTCATTCTGCCCCTGGCTTCATAAACCCATGGCCATCCATGACGTAAAGTGTATTCAGTCCAATTTTAAAAGTCCTCATAGTTTTCTCTTGGTCCCAACACTGTTCAAATGGCTCCATAGTCCAAGGTCTCTTAACTGCGAACTGTAAAAACCAAAATTAAATAAATAAATAAACCACATCACAGCACAGAATAAACATTCATACTGCAAGATATGGTATTGCAAGAAAAGATATAAAACAGACAGGGAAAACATCCATTTCTGCAGCTCCAAGTTCAACATCTGTGACCAGTGGTGACGTCTCTGGGTTCCAATTTCTCCCCTCCAGCTGGGCTGCTCACAGCCCAGGGAAAACTCCACCCTGAGCCAGCAGCTCTCCTTAGCAGCAATCCCATAGTTCTGGCACGTCCAAAAAATTCTGGAGTCCCCACTGGTCTATCCTCATAATTCTATCAGGCCTCACACTGCCCAGGGACTATTTTTTAAAAAACGCAAATTGCATTGCAAATCCAATCTTTTCTGAATTTTATGCTCCCATATTACCATGTAGGCTACCAGATTTGTTAATCCAGGGGAGAATAAAGCTGATTTTGAAAAGCAGGAAACTCCTTCAGCATTCAGACCGTCAAAGGAGTCAGCATTCTTTTGGCTGTACCAACGCAGAAGAGCTTAGTGCTGGTCATCTCTCAAATAATGGCAACTGAGCCAACTATAATCTTCAACCCAAATTTTCATTTCTCTCTGTGCCGTATCCATCTCTTCACACCATTCCATTTCTTCTAAGTTCAGCCCTACTCAAGTTCTCAGGACATGGACAGAACACAACTGCCTCTAGCCCAATGCAGACAAAAGTCTTTCTTCCCTTCATTTGCCAAGCCTCTTACTGAGTTTAGGTCTTTCAGACTGATCGATCAGAATGGTCCATCAAACTGCTTACAGCACTGCAAAGTGTCTCTTCAGGGGTCATTGGAATCAAACAATCACACCCAGAAGACACCACAGAGGTAGAGATTTCATGGATGCCGCTTTCTGTTGTCTAATGTCCAGGAGAGCATCTGGCCCAGAAACGACAAAGGACACGAAGAATAGTTTGCGCAGAGACTCGGATGATGGGTTTTAATCCCAGGTCTGAGACTCACCAGCTTGGTGATCACACATGAACCACCACCTTCTTGAGTTGGCATCTTCTCTCCAAAACGGACCTGACCATCTGTCTCCCACTATGACTGTCACGGGGCTGCCCTCAGGATTAATTGGGACATAAGTGCACACTGACAGTCAGGCCCCGACAAATGTGACCTGTTAGGATCATTTGTTGGTAACACTGGTGAAGACTGCATATTACCCAAAATGCTTTGGAACTGGGCCTCATCTCCCAGTGGCCTTTAGGAATGAAATGGTTACATCAACAACAGTGACAAGCATCTCCGACATCTTGAGGGCTCGGCCCTGTGGTATGAAACAGGAGTGAAGGGCAGCCCATTGCACATTTCTCAAAGCTGCTGAGAACTGGGGTTGGCCCGAGGAGGCTGGACATCTGTCAACAAGGCCAAGTTGACATCACTGGGGTTTGTCTCACCGTCCCATAAGATGTTGGGGGGGGGCTGTATTGCAGGAAAGTGACATGATGTAGTGTATTTCTGACAAGGACAAGTCTATAAGTAGGTAGAATAGTATACCAGGATGGGGTTGGGGAGATGGCTTTGTGGTTAAAGGAACTTACTTGTAAAGCTGGACAGTCCAGGTTCAATTCCCCAGAGCCATGCAAAGCCAGATGCACAAAATGGCACATGTGTCTGGAGTTCGACCGCAGCTGCAAGATGCCCCTTCTGGAGAGCAAAGGTCTTTCTTCTGTAAACTGACACTCAAGACCAAAAAGGCCAGCCACACGTCTAGCGATCGGGCCAATGTGACGGATGACCACAGCAGCAACAGTCCCACTGGTCAAAGCCACAGTGGCCAAAGGAGCCCTTTGTCATTGACCCTAACACCTGTGCCCAAGCTAACATCGGTCTTGTGCCACCCAGAGTTCTAGCCGGACGCCTGCGTCTAACCTGGCAGGCACAGAACCCACAGGTTGGGGTTGAGGAAGTCAGGATTCCAATTGTTCTGGAGTAATTTTTAAAGGACCCATTTTTCTTTGATGGGAACTAAAACCAAGAAGTGAGCGACACCTAGTGGAGGGGCCACGGGCACTGGTGGAAGGGTGCACACCCTACCAAGCTCCTGCCAAGCTCCTCCCCCCCATAAATGCACTGTGGGCATACTTTCATCCTTAAAAAAATAATAATAACCCTAGAGGGCTGGAGAGTTTGCTCAGTGGTTAAGGCACATTCCTACAAAGCTTAATGACCCGGGTTCAATACCCCAGCGCCACATAAAGCCAGATGCACACGGTGGCACATGCATCTGGGATTCATTTGCTGCATCTCTCTGCTTTTAAATAAATAAATAAAAACACAGAATAACCCTAAGCTCCTTTACTAGGAGTCTGAGGCCAATCAGAAACTCTCAGCCATCTGCATTCATTCTTGAGGGGGACAGTGACACGCCTGTCCTCTGGTTTGGGGTTCCTCATTGGAAAAGAAGTATTTTTTATACACAGCCCCCTCCAGCCCACCTCAAAGTCCCATCCTTCAGTTCCATGAAAAAAAAAAAACAGTTTATCCTGAATGTATCATTTTATGTCTAGCTTGGCAAGAACAGACTTTGGCTTGAGAGAATGTCCGAAACAGAGCTATGGGACAAGAGCTGTCATTCTGTACAGAGTAACAAAGGACAGAAGGACCCTGTGCTCGTGTCTCGATGCCAGGGTGCACTCGCTGGGTGGCCCTCCCTTCCGAGTCCTCAGAGGTTCAGCCGGGCTGCACCGTGGCCACGTTGACAAAGCCTGTCCCCGAGGGGCCCTTTGCTCTCCTTGGCTGGGCTCGCCTGGGTGTGGACACAGCGCTTTTCCTCTTAGTTCATCGCAGACGAGATTGGAAGTTTCCAGGAGAAATGTTTACAGGGTAACCAAAGGGAAAAACAAAAGTGCACATGAAATGCAGAGATATGTCAGGACCAGCTCGCTGAGCAAAGGTGACCGAAATTCCTGCGCAGACTGACTAGGCGGAGTGAGAGTGCGGCTGCCCTTTGGCTTTCGGGCCCTGTGGGTGTGCAGGGGTGAAGGGGGGCTACATCATGGCTTCAATGTCCCTAGCTTGTAGGACAGCCTCTCCTTCCCAGCCCTGAAAATGGAAGCTCTTCTAACTGTGGTTGGTTTTGTTGTTGTTGTTGTTGTTTTTAAGGATAGTATTTTGAAGCGCATGTGAACTTGCAAAGATTTATTTGGGTTACATTGGAATTGAATCTGCTTTCTAACTCACTAAAGCCTCGATGTTATCCCAAGAGTAGAAAGAATTAAGATGTCTTTCTTTTTAAACGAAGTTCATTGGGACCAATCAATGTAGTCTGGCCAATTGGCAATGCTGAATTTAGAAGTTAGGGTTAGGGGGCTGGGCTCAGTGTTAAAGGAACTCTAGCAAAACCCAGTAGCCTGGGTTTGATTCCCCAGCACCCACAAAAAGCCAGATGCGCGAAGTGGCACACGCATCTGCATCTGGAGTTCCAACTTGCTGTTTTAGCAGAAAGAGGCCCTGGCATGCTAATAGCCTCCCTTGCAAATAAATTAATACTAAATATTTCTAACCCCAGAACTCAGAGGAAGGAGGATCATGATGAGTTTGAGGCCACTCTGAGACTACATAGTGAATTTCAAGTGACCCTGGGCTAGAGCGAGACCCTAACTCAAAACCAAACAAAAAGGAGGAGGAGGAGGAGGAGGAGGAAGAAGAGGAAGAGGAGGAGGAAGAGAAGGAAGAGGAGGAGGTAACCGTCGTCTGTAGCACACACAGGGAAAGATACCAAGGAGAAAGGCCTCGAGGGCAAGCAGCTCTTGAACTTCAGCCTCCAGAACTCTGAAGAAATCAATTCTATTTAAGCTGCCCAGTCTAGAATGTTCTGCTAAGTACAGCCAGACCAAACTGATAGAGCAACAACACACATCCCTCCTCTGGTGGATGTGAGCCCAGGGTGAGGACACGAAGCACCAGGAATGACTGGGGACTGGGTTCTGGATGTTTGTGTCCCTCTGAAATCCATGTTGAATTATCCCCTAGTCCAACAGTCTGGAAAGGTTGGATGTCCGGAGGAACGTAGTTCATGATGGCTGAGCTCCCTGTGGCCAGGATGAGAGGTTCTTCACCAGGCTGGGGGAGAGCTCACCCCTTCTCTGCCCTCTCTGGCCATGGAGGTCATGGTGGAAGCACAGAGCAGCCCTCCCACCCACTTCACTGCAGATACCAGAAGTGATGCGTCCCAAGGAATTGGAATTTCACGCTGGGAACAGCAAAGACTGGGAGCTGGTGGAGGCAGGAGGAGCAGCTGTCTCTCTGCAGCCCATGGGCACTTTGCAGAGAGACAGAGGGGCAAGGGGCACGGGCTAGGACCACGTGGTGACCGCCTCCTGCCCTCCTTTCAAACTTAGCCTTCATGCAGGACCCCAGAGATGGACTCGTGGGGTCACTGGACCTCCTTGTTTGATTCTCTTCCCATCACATTGAATAAATCTCCTTTCTCTGCTTTTCAGTATGATTCTTTTGCAAAAATTTATTTGTTTGTTTATTCTCTGGGACACTTGGAAACCCTACATGAGTGTGAGAGAATCTCTGCCTTTCTCGTCGGCTTTCATCCTTCCTTTCCCCATGGCTTGGAGTGTCCAGCAGCTGGAGACCCGAGAAGTGTCCACCATCCCCCAGCCTACTGGGAAACGAGCTGGAACAAAGAAGTGTGAACACTGGCCAGCAGCTGCCTGCGTCCCATGCCTTGAAATTGACCCAGCACTGAGACTCATGGATCCCAGATCCCCACCAGGAAATGGGCAGGTGCCCACACTGACCACTGACCAGCCAAAACGCTGGCGCCCCCATGTGTCCGCTCCAGGTTCCACAGCCCATCTCTCCTTCCAGTTCCCAAGCGCCTGCCCAGGTGACAGGAACCACAGTAAAGATGGGGTGCCAATGCTGGGTCCCCCCACTATGGCCACAGGGTCCTAACACCTGCCTGTTTTACACGCCAGAAGACCACGTTAACCTTCCTTCCTACCATGATGCTTTGCTAACTTCTCCTGCACCCTAAATGTTCTTCTCTTATTCCCGGCACTAAGGGTCTTGCGTGTAGCTGGCTAGGATTTCCTCCATTCTGTAGGCTGTGCACCCTGGTGAGTTTACTTTGCTGCACAGGTTTAATTCATAGAATCCCACTGGGTTCTTTCCTGTGCTGTCACTGCCCACCACCTGCGGGGGCAATGATAAAACCACACACACAAACACCACGTATGGGTGGAAGAATGCGCATTCTCTCTTTATTGCTCTCTCTCAGATCTCATTGCTCATACCCCATACCTGTTACCTCATTCCTCATTGCTCATATCTCATTGCTCATATATCTTCATCTATATCCTGCAGATATGCTACAGAATATAGAGAGAGAGCTCCTTGCCAATCAGGGAGCTATTTATTGGTCTATGATAAGAACCTGTGGGCATGATGTGCAAATAGTCAATCAGGACTCCCTCCTGAAACTCATTAAGCCAAGCCCCTCGTGGCAGGCTGTCAGGTGCCGTCCAAGACTGAGCCAGGGGGTGCCTCCAAAGGCCCCCAAAGGCTTTCGCCCGACACTGTGCCTCTGTCCAGAAAGTTCTTGCCTCTGTCTTGAAGTGAACTTCCTCTAGCAGTCCAGCGTTTCAGGTTTCAAATTAAGAGCTTCCAGCAGTGAGCCTTGCAAACCACATGGCTGGCCAGCCAGGCCAGACTGGAAACTGGTGCAATAGTGGCATGTCTGTCACAGAGAAAGCCAACTGCACTCGGCTTGGATTCGAGGCCTGCTCCATTGTAGGGAACTTCCGCCTGGTACTGAAAACCTAGTGAAAGCCTTCGGCCAGGGAGGATGTAAGCCCCAGTGTAGTGGGAAAGCTGGGGTTCCCAGAAACTTGGGGTTCCCAGCTAATTCCAATGTACCTTAAAACTTGAGTACCCAGATTCTTGTTCTATAAAATTCAAGAATTAAAATTATAGACCACCAGAGGATAAAGTATAGTGGGAGGCTTTATTTAAGAAGAAATGAGAAGTTACAGAGATCTCCAGTCACTAGTGAGGAGAGAGCACGTGGGGAGGTTTTAGCCACATACAATCGGTGCTGGTCAGTCAAATAAGAAAAAGAAGGAAAGATATCAGAGGGTCCCCATCATGAGAAAAAAAACGTTCACGTGGCAAAGAACCCTGAGCCCCTCGACACAGCTCTGGTGGCTGTGGTGAGGGACCTTACCTAGGCCTGGAGATTCAGATGTCTCTCTACTGGGAAGCCATGAGGGAAAATAGAGCAATCCTTCCTTCCCCAGGTGACTATATCCCCCTGGCCCAGGTGAGCCAGAGACACAGCTGATTGGTCTATCTTTGACCAATCAGTTTCAGGATTAGGTTTGACCTCTAGTAAGAGACACCTCCCACTCAAGGGGAGGGGTCAGGTAAAGCAAGAGATGAGTGGAGCCTGCCTGCCAGCACAAGTCCAAGGACTCTCCTAGTTTCCTTGGGGGTCCCAGTCACCCCAACCTGTCACACTAGGGGGACGCTACTACTGCTCTTTGGCAAAATGCCTCTAAATCCTTGTGTCTCTGTCCAGCTGCTGATGCTGCTCTCACTTATAGACGCTTCTCTTCAAATGGAGTGACTCAAAGCTCACTGAAGGGCTGAGAAGTGACAGTGTTGCTCATATCTTTCAAGTTTCTGAAAAGTAAAATGGAGGTCTTTGGTCTATTTCAAGTTGATTTTTGTGCAGGTGAGAGAGAGGTGGGTCTACTTGCATTCATTCCTATGCAGGTAGACACCCAGCACTTCCCCAGTGTACAGTCCACACCCTTGTCAACGATCAGATGGCCATGGCTGTGTGGCTTTCTTATTTCGGGGCCTCGATTCTGTTTATTTGGTTTGCGTGTCTGGTTTGCTCCAGCACTGTGCTGTCTCTGTCACTTTGGCTCTGTAATTTCCTGAGTGTTGTGATACCTCCTGCCGTGGTCTTTCTACCCAAGACTGTTTGGCTAGCCACAGTCTTTGGTGTTTCCCTGTGATTTTTAGGATTTTTATTTCCTAGTTCAGTGAAGAATGTCAAGAAATTTTTGCTGAGAATTGGATTGAATCTGTAGATTATTTTTGGAAATATAGTAATTTTCACAAGATGGTCCTGCCAACCTGGGAGTATTAAAGGTCTTTCCAATGTCTGGTGTCGAGTCTTCAGTTTCCTTTTTCAGTGTCTTATTAAAGTTTTCTTTTTATAGGCCTTTCAAAATCAGAGAGTTCCTGGGGTATAATTTTCAAGCATTGGGCTACTGTGGCCACCTGTGGCGTTCTTCAGGGAGGAGCTGGTGGGTGGCTTCCTGGCAGAAGCAGGACCCTTCCTCCCTTTAGAGGCAAGAAAAGTGGCCTGCCCTCATCAGAGCTTCCAGCCAGGGTGTGATCTGAAAGTCTCAAACTGTCTAGGCAAAGTTGCTTACATCATTCATTTTTAAATTTTACAAGTGCTGAAAAGTGACTGTGGAGTGTCTAGCACTAGAGGAGACGCCTCTATCACGCCCTCCAAGGACAAAGTGACAGAGAGGATGTAAGTAAGAGCCAAAGGAAGGAGAGGAGTGCTTGTGCTGCGATGACAGAGAGGCCTTGATACTCCTGGCCTCACACGGGGGGCCGACACCACCGACACAAGACCCGCACGACAGGAGGGAAGGATGATGGTAGCAAAACAGAAGGGATTCAATGGAGGGGGATTTTAGGGGAAGAAAGGGAGGATGGTGGGAGGGCATAGTGATTGTGGTGTATTATTTATATTTATGGAGGTTGTTAATAAAAAGTTATAAATATGTTGGTGAAGTTTTGTTGTCAACTTGACCTGTTTCGTAATTGTGGGTGGGTTGTAATTGTGTTTAGTAATTGTGTAATTCTGTTCAGTCATTGTGGGAGGTTGTTAACAGGAAGGCAGCCTCTCAGCAGGGGTCAGGATGTAAAGAAGCTCAGGGAAGCTAGAAACAAACATCCCTTCCTGGGAGGGCAGTGCAGGAAGGAAATTCCAGACACTCAGGGAGTAAAGAAGCCTGAGAAAGGGTTGCAAAACCTGCCTTAAAGCTATATAAAGGGGAAGGAATTCTCTCTTCCCCCTGACCTGTTTGTTATTGTGTGTGTGGTGCTGATAATGGATTTTTCTCCCTGCTTGAATCTGTGGGAGGGGGCCAGCCTCATTCGCCATTACGGAACTTCCCCTGGATCTGTAGCTTCAATAAATCCCCACTCTCTCTGCCATCTTGGAGCCTGCAGAGGCCTGCTGGGAACAGGACTTCTGAAGGCAAGTGTGTCTTGGAAGGCTCTGGTGTGAGGCCATTCTGCTGGCTAGAAGCGGGGTCTCCAGAACCAGAGGGAGCACACGGCTCTTCTTAAAATCAAAGGTGTTTATGCCCAAGAAGCAACTGAATTCCACTTGGGCAAGAGCTGTGCTCATGTGTACAAAGTAAAACTCAGCACAGCCACTCCTGGTGTCAAACCTAACGAAACCGGCGAAATCTGGGGAAAGGTAACTGGGAGCCATGAGACCGTGGCATGGTCAGTGTCAATTTCCAAAGCAGCCTTCCTGCCTTCCGTGTGATACTGGACCCTTTGAGGATTTAAACCGAATAAATAAATAAAACTATTAAACAAACAACCAAAGACCCAGTGTTGGGAGCAGAAATGTGACTTTCTTGGGTGGGCTTCTCTTACAGCCCCATGAAGATTAGGACCCTGCGTCCTCAGCCACGTGAGGAAAAGCAAGCTTTTACTAAGTTACCATGAGAAATTCATTCTTGCTTCAGTCTAAGCCCCCATCTGGGACTGGAGGGTGGTCAGATTGTTCTAGGCAGCTGTGGGTCACTCCTTCCCTTTGAAAAGAACTAAATCTGCCTGCTTCGTTAGGCCCATTGTCTGGCGAAATCATGTCTCTTTTCTGATTATTATTGAGGAGAAGAGCTGCTGGATGCACTGGAAATACAAGCCCGAAGCCAGGCCCAGCTCTGCCGAGGAGGCTGTTGGGCATTACTCCTGCGAGTCGAGTCTCTGATGGCTTTCCCCTTAATCGTCCGAATTTACTCTTCATTGTGCCGACTACTTGCCGTCCGTAATGGTGTCCAGGGTTAGCAGTGTACAGTCAGCAGCTTCCACCCTGCTTCTACCTCTGAAGGACACACACCCTGGTGGCTCATCTGTCCACTCCAGTGTGGCTCAGAGGCAAGACCCCTTCCCTCATACATCCTCTCATCATGTGCGTCTATAAAGCAGCTGATGGCTTCAGGATCCCACTCTTTTCCAATCAGTGCCCTCACTAACTTCTGACAGCCTGCGAGGCTGGGACTCGAACTTGTGTTGCAAGTCAGCCAATCGCACAATGAGAGCTTGAGTTTGATTTTCTGCAATTTGAACCCTATTGCTATTAGAGATTAGACTGTCCTCCAGGGAGATCTTAGAAACCTTCAGATCATGTATTTGGGTCTTGAGCTGGGAAATTTCCTTTCCGAGCTTCTGTTTGTCCCTTACTAGTTTATCCAGAGATGCTTGAACCAACCAGTGTCATTATTCGTCTTTTCCACAAATATTCAAAGGTTTCAAATACCGAGTCACTAAATTCCTTGTTCCTTGTAACAGGTGACTGAGGATCACTAAGAACATCTATATCACAGAGCTCATTAAGTAATTCACACCATGGATTATCAGCGTTCTTATTACCAACAACAGTGCTCTCCTCGTTGCCTTTAGGACCTTTAGTAGCACTGAAATTCAAGAGTTGATTCCAGACAGCCCCAAGGGCACTAGAAAAAGCCATTCTTACAACTCTGTTTTCTCTAGAGAACCCTGACTAATTCAGAAGTTGGTACCAGCTTCTGAATTAGTCAGGGTTCTCTAGAGGAAACAGAGTTGATAGAATGGATTGTAGCAAAAGGGAATTTATTGGGGTAGCTTATGACAGTCCAACAATAGCATCTGCAGGCCCACAGGTGAAGAAACCAGTAGCTGTTCAGTCCACGTGGCTGGAGGCCTCAGCAGTCCCAATCCAGCCCAGAAGGCCTGATGGCTCCCTGGGCAGCAGCTGCTCTTTAAGTCCACGATGTGAGGCCGAGGAAACTGGGTTCTGATGTCCAGGAAGGGTAGGAGAGCAGGATGGGAGTGCAAGTCACAAACAAGCACCAGCAGACAATAAGCAGGGAGGCCAGGAGAGAATTTCTTCCCCTTTATCCCCCTTCCCCAGACTTAATGGCTTCCTGAGTCTCTGGAATTTCCTTGCCGCATGGAAAGGATGTTTACTTCCAGCTTCTTTTTTTAAAATATTTTATTTATTCATTTTCAAGCAGAGAGAGAGAGAGAGAGAGAGAGAGAGAGAGAGAGCACCAGGGCCACCACATTGTGACTTATGTGGGACCTGGGGAATTGAACCCGGGGCCTTAGGCACTGGAGGCAAGTGCCTTAACTGCTGAGCCACTCTCCAGCCCATACTTCCAGCTTCTTTGAGCTTCTTTACATCCTGCCCCCTACTGAGAGGCTGCCTTTCCTGTAAACATCCGCAGAGACCCACCCAAGATGATTAAAAAGATCAAGTTGACAACAAAACCTAACCATCACATAAGGCGACTGTGATGGTTTGAATGCCAGTGGCCCCACGGCCTCAGGTATATTTCATTAAGCTTCTGCGTGGGTGGAGTTCTGCTGGAGTAGGTCTATCACTGGGGGCAGATCACAAGTCCAGCCCTGAGCTGTGTTGAGAGCCAGCTTGAACCCTGGCTGCTCTCTTTCTCTCTCTGCTGTGGATGTGTGAAGTGAGCCAGCATCTCCTGCCATGATGGAATTTCCCCTGGAATCTGTAAGCCTGCAATGAACCCTTTCCTCCCATCAGCTGTTTCTGGTCAGGTGTTTGTTCCAGCAAAGCAACCAGAAAGTGACGAACAGCTGCAAGTAGTTGTGATTCAAGATAAACTCAGCATCATCTGGCATTATGTGACTTTCAGCCTTCGGAAGTTTATCCGTTCATTATTCTTTCACCTGAACTACACCTGTGTGAGTGAGTTAGAGGGACAGTCATTACCATCTGGCAATGGCCATCTGGTCACTTCCAGGTGCACAGGCAGCTCCTCCACATGGGGTTAGTCGGTGAGACCAGTGAAGTAAGCACACACAGGGCCACCAATCTGCACAACCTCCCATTGCTATGCAGGTGGGAGGCTTCACTGACGTCAGGTCCCTACAGATGACTCTTCAAAGATGGAACTATGTGTTGCAGTCTGCTTTTTCCTGCACAGAAAGAACCTGACCAAAAGAAGCTGTGGAAGGAATGGGTTTATTTTGATTACAGACTCGAGGGGAAGCTCCGTGATGGCAGGGAAAACGATAGCATGATGAGGGGGATGGACATCACCTCCGCCACAGCACTGGAAACAGCGGCAGGAAGGTGTGCCAAACACTGGCAAAGGGCAGCTGGCTTATAACCCCATAAGCCCGCCCCAACAACACAGCTCCAAGGTTCTAATACCCAAACTGCCATCAGCTGGGGATCAAGCATTCAGAACACAATAGTTTATGGGGGACACCTGGATCAAACCAGGACACCATGGGAGTATCAATAGGAATAAAAACAGTGGAAGAAAACACATCCCTATGTTTGAACCTATTAAATCCTCACAGCTATCAAGGGGACTTCAGCTACAACAGCTCACTGGTTGGAGGATCTAGGTTCAGGTATAGGAATGGGGCTGATGCTGTGATAAGCCTGATTTATGGTTCTTGGTCATTTGGAACTGGCTTGCAGAAGATATGTAGAAATATTTGGGAATTTGGGCTAGGGGAGCTTTGCAATGCCATAAACAGAGCTTAGTGGGTCAGAGCTGTGGAGATTTGAAAGACCAGAAAGCCAAGAGGACTGTGAGTCTGAAGGGGAACGAGGACTCTACCCAGAGCTGAGTGGAGGCAGTTACTGTGATGTCTGGCAAAGAATTCTCATGTCTCCTGAGACTGTGGGTGAAATCGAATGGAAAAGCAATGGAATAGCCTGTTTGGCCAAGGAAATCTCAAGGCAGGAAAGCCTGAGTGTGTGGCATGGCTTCTCTCTGATGCCCCGATTCATTAAAGAAATGACCACCAGCAAAGGGAAGTTCGTTGCCCTCCATGTGCCACTGAAGTCCCAAGATAGGAAGAATTTATTTTTTTAAGGAAAAGGCTTAAGCAAGGAAGAATGTCGAAGGAGGTTTCTGGTCCCCAAGGTCAATATACAGAGGCTGCTACAGCTGTGGTCCAAGGCCAGACTTCCCCATCTGGTAAAAGAATTCAATCTATTGAATCATGTCCCACGGGTGGCTTAAGACGCTGTGAATTGGGCTGGAGAGATGGCTCAGTGGGTAAGGCACTTGTCTCCAGCGCCTAAGCCCCCCCACCCCGTTCAATTAATTCCCCAGTACCCACATAAGCCAGAGACACAAGGTGGTGATACTGGTTCTCTCTCTCTCTCTCTCTCTCTCTCTCTCTCTCTCTCTCTGCTTGAAAATGAATAAATACAATTTTTAAAAAAGACACTGTGAATTCGCAGACATTTCAGTTGCGAGGATTGGCCCTTCTTTTCACCTCAATTGAAATAAACAATGAAAAAAAATCTTGAGGTAAAAAATGTGAAAAACTAATAAAAATGGGTGCTAATAAATACTTACTCTAAGTGTGCTATTGCTATTCCGCTTCCTATCACTGGTTAGAATGGTCCTCTGTCCCTGTCTGTAGCCAGAGTACAGCTTTCCTGCCCCTTGGCCATGGGACTAAAACCAGCTGGCACTGTTCCCTCCACCACCACCACATCTGTGAGGAAACTCTGTGACCACTGGATTTTCCAGACCAAGGGAACTTCCCCAGCATGCAGAGTCAGCCTGATACAAAAGCCAATTTCATTTTATGTGTTTGTTTGTTGTTTGAAGTAGGATCTCAATCTAACCCAGATGACCTTGAATTCCTGGTGAGCCTCCTACCTTAGCCTCCTGGATGCTGGGATTAAAGGTGTGTGCCACCACGCTCAGCTTGCAAAGCCAACCTCAGTGGTGTAGCTCGAGCCAACTCTGATTCTGTGCCTGCTGTTACAATAACGTCAACAGTCTCTGACCAGGCCATAAAATGCCCTGGCTTTCCCTTCTCCCGTCCCCGTACAGCACCAGGGCCGCTAAGATTTCTTGCTTGGATCATTCACCTGGCACTGGGCACAAGGTGGGTTAAGACATGTCCTGACTTCCAAACTTGACGAGCAAGGGGTGAGGCTGGTGGCAGGATTGGTGGGAAGAGGTGGAGGAGAATTAACTTCTGCAAGGGAATTTCATGACTGCAGGAAAGTCCTTTTTTGGTTTTGGTTTGGTTTGGTTTGGTTTTTTGGCCAAACCCTGGGGGCTTGATGTGAAAGGAACAAAAATCAACCCTTGGGAGCAAAGCCAAGAGGGTGACAATGAGAATATCATATTTCTTCTGATTAATGGCTCTTCTTGTAGAAGACCCAGACAAAAGCTCATGCGAAGAAGAGGTTCAATTCGGTTATAGGGGAGAAGTCATGAAACAGTAACTAGGGTCCTACAGCAGCCCCCCTTCACCACAAGGGATTCACCAGGGACCCCCAGGGTGCTGAACCACGGAGCTACAAAAATCCTGTATTTTCCATATCCCCACACCCCTGTGACAAAGTTTAATTTATAAATCAGGTAAGAATTTAACAAGAATAATAAAAGAAAGCAATTGTAACATACACTGTAATTAAAAGTTACTCAGAGATTATGAATCATCTCTGGAATTTTCCATTCAATATTTTCAGAGTGGCTGGCAATGGAGCGATGGAAAGTGAGACAGAGGACAAAGAGGGGCCGCTTCACTTCAGAAGAGCCACTGAGGCGCTCCAGGGCAGAGAAGCCTTGTAACCCGGGCTCTAGGGACCAGGGGATGCTAGGTCCACTGCTAGGGGCTTTGTGGGGCTGGGATGTCGCCGTCTCTAGCATCCTCCCCACACCCGCCTCCTCAAACCCTGAAGATCCCATAGTGCCTGCTTTGAGCTGGGACCATTGAGTCCAGAAAGGATTCCAGAACTAGGAACTGGACACTCCGAGAATCTGAAAGCAGACCCTCCTCCCCGGAGACCTGGAAGGATGCTGGTCTTCCTGGGGCTTGTGAAACGGGGCTTTGAGGATTGTGTTGGTCTCTCAGAGGCCTCCATGGCCCCAGCAGGTAACTGGCCATCGGTCCTGCAGGCCCAGGACCAAATGTGAAGAATTCATGCTGAAATTGACACGGTTAGTACTAGGATGCTGCTAGGAATCAGGGTCAAGGTAAGTCCTAATTAACTGAGTAATTAACTGAGAGCTGCTCTGTGTCTTCCCAGCCGGAGTCTGGTGGCTAAATAAGACCTTTCTTCACTTGGCATAAACAACACATTCAGAAAGATTCCGTCAATGGATCCTACGGAAATATTGGTGTCAGAATTCGCAACACTGTGGCCATTGTGTGACGGAGCCTGGAGCGGAGCCGCCAACACCCTCCCAGGGGATTTCATTAACTGCACCTTACAAAGGGCCCCTGTTTCCCAAGAGGCTGATATACACCCACAGGCCTCAACAACCGTGTCATGGTGCACATGTGTTTTCCCATATAGTTACTTTTAGAAGAAATCTAACTCTGTAATTTTTTCATTAGAACAAACTGTGGAAAACCAGGGGAGAGGAGCTACCCAGTTCTCTCTCGTAATGCCACAAGCAACAGTGAGTGCTTTGAGATATTTTTGTTTTTCAGTATTTTGAAAAACTACAGAAATTATATTTTTAAAAACATGAAACTTTTCAAGTAGTAAAAAGTTACAAAACAGAGATCTATATATCACAGTCTATACATACTTCACCACTAAAATTTAGAAAATGTTAGTGTTTCATTGTATAACCTGTGTACTCTCCCTTCTAAATACATAAACCACGGGGCTGGGGCGAGGTTCAGTGGCAGATTATATGCATAGCGTTATACAGCACTGGCTTCTATCCCCAGGGCTGAAAGAATCAATAAAAATGGATATAGCAGAAGTGCCCACCTGGGCTGTGCCCAGCCCTCCTGTCCCCCATCGCACACGCTCCCGTGCAAAGGTGATGACCGTACTAAATCTATCTTGTCTCAATGGCTGTCTTATTTTGTGCTTTCACTGATTCTATCGAATATGTGCTGATATTTCAACTGTCTCGACAAAGCACACAGAAGACCAAATAATGTTTCTTTCTGACCATCCTTCTGTCAGAGCCATGTTACTGAGACATTGTTGAGCACACACAGACAGATGCCTTCAATCTGAGTGACTAGCTAGCTGATTCCGTCTCTCAAAAGAGGGTCAGGTGGCTGCTGCTTCCTTGTTAAGACAAAACACTTTGCACAGGCCCTTCCGGGTGACTTCTTGCATGCACGTGACTTCCTGGACCCCGAAGTCCATTCTGCCCTCTGTAACCACGGCTTCCACATCTGGATGCAGACAACCAGCTGCAGATGGACAACAGCCCCCAACGCTGCATCTCACGCTGACCTTTCACAGGCTCTTCCCATCTTTATTCCCTGAAATTTCACCATCGCAGCTACTTACATAGCTGCTACGAATAAATGCCACGTTGTGTCAGGAATTGTGATAAACCTGGAGACGGCTGAAGGAGAGGAGCGTGATGTCTATTTTATATAAGGGTCTTGAGCATCTCCAGATTTGGGTACCAGAGAGAGTCCTAGAACCACAGGTCACAGGAGCTGAAGAATGACAGCAGGGACAGCTCTATCCTTTGCAGGAGTTCACAAGCCTCTCTCCATGGTGTTGGGAACCACACATTCCCATTTTTCAGAACTCCATTTTCCCCTTAACAGAAAGTGTCTAGGTTCGTTCATGTTACCTCAACAGAACATCGGAGACGGCTAACTTACAAAGAACAACAGGTTTGTCCAACTCACAGTTTAAAGGCTTAAATTCAAGACAGTTGGCTCATGGGTTTAGCTTCTGATAGAAGGTACCAAGTGGCAAGACTGTGTCGGAGAAAACAGCTGGAAGTGCAAACCAGGAAGCAGAGGTGCGTGAGAGACCAGGGCACCACCTTCTCCTTTAAAGGCGTGTCCTCAATAGCCTAAGGTCCTCCCACAATGCCCCGCTTTTAAAATATCCACAGGACAGCATCAAGTCCTTAACACATGGAGCTATATTAAAATCACCTTCCTTGCTGTCCTTCCCTTCTGTGATCGTTTGGTTTTGTTGTCAACTTGACCATTTTAGTCTCCTTGGGTGGGTCTCTGAGGTTGTTCACAGGAAGGCAGCCCTCTCAGTAGGGGGCAGGATGTCAGGAAGCTCATGGAAGCTGGAAATTAATGTCCCTTCCTGGGAGGGCAGTTCAGGAAGGAAATCCCAGAGACTCAGGAAGCCAACAAGTCTGGGAAAAGGTTGCAAGACCCCACTCTAAGGTTATATAAAGGAGAAAAGGATTTCTCTCCGTTGGCCCTGCCTGTTAGCTGTCTGTCTGTGTGTTTTTCTGGTGATGGGTTTTTCTCTTTGCTTGGACTGTAAAAGGGGGCTGGCCTCTTTCACTATTATGAAACTTCCCCTGGATCTGTAGCTTCAATAAATCCTTTCCTCCCATAACTGTGCCTGGGTTGGAGGTTCATCCCAGTGGGCATGTGGCTGACTGACACCTTCCTTCCCTTCTGCTCCATACCACGTTCTGCTGGACTGTCTGCCCCATGGGCGATCATCTGTACAGGCACTCTGAGGGCAAGTTGGGGGGTTGTGGCAGTGACCACAACAGGCTGTGCCTTTGGTAGTGATGGCCACCTTCCTGGCAGTGCAGTGGGACACTCATAGACTCCGCTGTCTTTGTCCAGGGGTGTGCCTCTACCATCACCACACGTGCAAAGGGTCCCAGAATAGAGAGGCGCATTGGGGAAGCCAGCCCTGACAGTGAGAGTGAAAACTATGCCTGTGCTTAATGATGGTGGCTTATCATAAGTCTTCAGGTTTTTTTAAATAAATAAGCTTAACTCTGTTCATGTCTTCTGGCCCAAGCAGAGTTCTGGCGTCATGCTGCTTGGTGTGGGTCCGATTCTCCTGTTACCTTTTCATGTGAGCCAGCTTGTTACAAAGAAGACACTCACAGCGGTATTTTCTTCATGGTAACTGGGACTAGACGCTAGATCTTCTGATACTCTTGCAAGACTTCTTCATGAACATTCTGGAACTCTTTCGGGGGCTTTCATTGTGCATCCAGTCTGACAACTCTCCAAGCCACAGTATCCACCCCTGCACTCATCACACTCGGCGTGGAAGTCATCACTACAGCACATAGGAGACAATAGCAATGCTTTTATTGAGTATCTGGAAGCTCACTTGTGGAAGGCTCAGGAGGAGGTGTGGCCTGCTTGAACCCCTGCATTTCAGTGGAGACTGGAGTTGTTTATCTTGGCACTTTCTTCTCCTTGAAGGTCTTCCTTTTTTTAAAAGGGTCTCAACGTCCTTCTTTTTCTGTTTGGTTCTTTCCCTTGTGTCTTTTAGACTTCTTTTTGTGAGACACTGATTTTCTTCCCAAAACTTTGGACACTTTAGTAGAGTTGACCCAGGGGCTAATGTTTCCAGAGAAGTCCTAGAGGTCTGTTTGTCTTGCTGGTCCTCATGTGCACTACTACCATTTTGACTAAAACAGTCAACAGGTAGGTCTTGAGTTCCCCAGCCTTCTGGAGTGCTAGGGGAATTTGAGTTGTAATTTACAGTCTGAGGAAGATTTGAGACAGGAAGGTGGGCTGAAGGCAGGTGAGGGCGTGGGGAGGCAGCCGCAGGGGTGGCAGAAGGGTTGTCCACTGGAGGGATTCCATGAGTGTGATGGTTAAGTTTGTCAACTTGAGCTAATCCATAATAATCTTGGGTGGATCCCTGAGCTTGCCTGCAGAAAGGATTGACAAATTCCTTTTGGGATTTTGGAGAAGACTTGTGGTGGTTAAATTTGTCAATTTGATCTAATCCATAGTAATCTTGGCGGGTCTCTGAGTTGCCTGCAGGAAGGATGATAAATCCTTTTGGGATTTTGGAGAAGGGAGGAGTTCCCTTCTCCAGAGTGAGCCCTTTCCCCCAGTGGGTGGGCCTTCCAGAAGGGGACTAATATAAGGAAGCTTAAGGGGAAGGAGATGCTCTTC
>PVHP010028413.1:0-23317 GCA_004024765.1 Zapus hudsonius | reverse complement strand
CAGATATTAGACTAAGGATTCCTCAAGAGAACTGCCTTATGTTGGGGAAGATTATGCGTTTCCGGTTGTACGTGGGATAGTTATATCATGTTAGGCATAATCATGAGATTACTGTCTCCATTTGGATACTAAGATGTAAGAAGATATGATTTGATGTCAAGTTGACAAGGGGTGGACTTGTGATGGTTAAGTTTGTCAATTTGAGCTAATCCATAATAATCTTGGGTGGATCCCTGAGCTTGCCTGCAGAAAGGATTGAAAATCCCTTTTGAGATTTGGAGAAGACTTGTGATGGTTAAGCTTGTCAATTTGAGCTAATCCATAGTAATCCTGGGTGGGCCCTCCAGAAGGAGACTAATATAAGGAAATTTAAAGGGAAGGAGATGCTCTTCCTTCCTCCCCCGGCTGCTGGTGCTGGTTCGTGACTTGCCCTCACTGGACATCGGAACACAGTTCCTCGGCCTCACATTGTGAACTGAAGAGCAGCCGCTCCCAGGGGATTCATCAGGCCTTCTGGGCTGGATTGGGACTGCTAAGACATCCATCTACGTGGACTGAACAGCTACTGGTTCCTTACCTGTGGGCCTACAGACTGCTACTATTGGACTACTGTAAGCTGTCTCAGTAAATTCCTTTTTTTATATATCCATTCTATCAACTCTGTTCCTTCTAGAGAACCCTGACTAATACACTTATGTAGCTATCTTATTTACCATCATTTCCTGAAGGGTTGTCATCCATGTGGCCATATATTGTAGGATTTTCTTCTCCTTTAAGGCTAAACAACAACCCAAAACAGCAATTTCCTTCTCATTGCTCAGACAAAACACTCCACCAGAAATAGCTTAGGGAAGGAAAAGGTTTATTTCGGCTTACAGTTTCAAGAGAAGTTTTCTCATGGCAGGGACAGCATGACAAAGCAGACAACTGAGCATCACATCAGCTGAGAGGAAGCAGCAACAATGAACTAGCCATGAACACCCATGTGGCTTGACCTAATAAACCTCAAGACCCATTTCCAGTGATATACTAATGAGGCTCTACCTCCCCAAGGCTCCCCAAACTCCCAAATTTCCACCAGCTGGGAACTGACTAGAAGGCTTAATCACAAACACACGAGAGTTTGGGGACATTTCACAATCTAACCAACACACCCCCTCTATATGTATAGCTCATATTTTTATCTAGTCATCCCTGGTGGAGGTTGGGGTTGATTCCTCATCCTGGCTATTGTAAATGAAGCTTTAAGGAACATAAGGATGCTGCTATATTGTCAAGATTTTGCTTTCAATTCTTTTACATAAAAAACGGAGTGGGAAGCTGGGACTGTGACTCAGTTGGTAGAATGCCTGCCTGGCCTGGATGAGGGTGAGTTTGATCCCCAGAAGCACTGACATGCATAGCTGCAATCCCAGCATTCAGGAGGCAAAGGCAAGGGAATCAGAATCTCAAGGTTATCCTTGGTTGTGTAGTGATTTTGAAGCCACCATGGACTACAGGAGACCCTGTCTCAAAAACAGGGGGATTGAAGGAGGGAGGGAACTAGGGAGATTGCTCGGTGGTTAAAGGTGCATGTTTATAAGGACTGATGGACCAGGTTCAATTCCCTAGTACCCATATAAATCCAGATGCACAAAGTGGCAGATGCATCTGGAGTTTGTTTGCATTGGTAAGAGGCCCTGCTGTGCCCAATCCTTCTCTCTCTCTCTCTCTCTCTCTCTCTCTCTCTCTCTCTCTCTCTCTCTCTCTCTCTCTCTCTCTCTTTCTCTCTCTTTCCCCTTATCTCTCTTTCTCCTTGCAAATAGATAAATAAAGATATTGACAAGAAAGGATAAAGAAACAGAGTGGGAGTGCCAAATCATATGATAGTTATATACTATTAGTTCATTAAGGAACAATTATACTGATTTCCAAAGCAGTTGCATTGTTTTGAATTCTCACCGACAGTATGCAATTTCTCCACACTCTAACCCATATTTGCCTTGTTTTAATTGTTTAGATGGTAGCTATCCTGACAACTTTGAAGTGTTTTCTCAATAAGATTTTTATTTGCAATTTTCCTGACCACTGGTGAAATTCTGAAGTTATTTTTTAACATACCTAATGGGCATTTATTTATGTCTTTTGGGAATAATGTCAGTTCAAATTCATACCCTACTTTTTAATCATGTTATTAGTTTTTTGTTAAATACTGAGCTGTAAGAATTACTTATAAATTGAGCCAGGCATGGTGGTGCATGCCTTTAATCCCAGTACTCAGGAGGCAGAGGTAGGAGGATCGCTGTGTGTTCAAGGCCACCCTGAGACTACATAGTGAATTCCAGGTCAGCCTGGACTAGAGTGAGACCCTACCTCGAAAAAACAAAAAAAATAAAAAGATAAAACATAATTTAAAAAAGAATTATTTGTAAGCATTGTGGAGTAACTTCTTAACGGATGTATGGTTTGGAAAACAATATTGTTAAAATGTCCATGTTATTCAAAACAACCTACAGAATGCAATTTGTTTCGAAATTTCAAAAAAAAATTGGTCAGAAAATTTAAAATTCTATAATTCATAGGTAATCATAAAAGAGTTTATACAAATTTTTAAGCAAAGAGTAACATGGCGTTCAGCTAAGTTCCAGCTTGACTTGTCTAGGTCCTGTGACAAAATGATATGAACTTAATCATTCAGAAGGTAGGCATCCAAGAACAATGGCACTGACATTCTTTTCTGTGGCATTGCCACTGATAAATGCCAGAATAACAAGTACTCAAGAACAGAGGGCGTAGGGAGGGAAATGTGAGTTCATATGATCCATGTGTAATGTATTATATATGTATGAAAATATCAAAAAAAGAATTATAGGCAAAAATGAAAGAGCAAGAATAGGGCTAAAGACAACACACTTCCTGATTTCTAAGTTCATTCTAGATCTTCAGAAATCAAAGCAGCTTGATGCTAGAATCAAAACAGACTCATCCAGTGATGGACTAGATCAGCAATAAATTCATGTAACTGGTCCTTGTCAATGGTGAAATGAGGAAAGGAGAGTTTCTTCAATGGTCAATGAGGAAAGGGTAGTTTCTTCAACAAATAATGTAAGGAATGCTGGAATTCTACTTTCAGAGGAGATCAGGCACGTTCAGGGTGGTATGGCCGTTGGAATTCCACTTTCAAAATAATAAATTTGATCCTTTTTCTTACACTATACATAAAGATTGATGCAATTAACTTGACTAAAAGTTTAAACATGAGACTTAAGTTTATAAAAGTCCTAGAAGAAAATGTAGCAGGAAAACTTCAACATTAGTCTTGAAAATAACTTCACTCATATGATACCAAAAATATAAGCAAAAGAAAGCAAATACAGACAAGTTGGATTTTATCTAAAAAGCTTCTGTACATTAAAAAAAAACAGTCAATGGGGTGAATAGGAAACTTCATAATGGTAGAAACTTGATGGCCTTTTTGAAATTCTCTAAAGACAGTCATTCAGAAAGCCCAAACACTCCCAGCAAAGGACAAAGACTGTGGACCGACCTATCATCACTGAAATGTTACCTGTCGCCTGTTAAGAAGCAAATGAATGAATCTAATTCACATTTGGTCACTTTGGAGCTGCGCTAGGCTCTGACACAATGGGACAGAGGCATCATGAATGGAAAGAAGGAGAATCACAGGGGGATGCATGAAGCATGGGGCACCTTCCAAGATGCCTCAAGGACTTCAGTCAGTGTCCATGGAGGGTGTTGCACCTGATGAAATGAACAGGTGATTTGAGAAGAAAAGGCATGGATTACCTTTTTGTTGTTGCTGAGACAAACTATCTCCACAGAAGCAGCTTATGGAAAGAACGGGTTAATGTGGGCTTACAGTTTTCAGATGAAGTGTCCATCCCAATGGGGAAGCATGACAGAAGCAGACAGCAAGCCTCCCATCTTCACATCAGGATTAGAAAGCACAAAAGCATCAAGTGGTGGCTGGATTATACAACACGAGGGTTTGCCAACAGGGACCCACCTCCTCCAACAAGGTTCCACCTTCTAAAGGCTCTATAAACTTTCCAAACAGTGCCACCATCCGAGGACTTAACATTCAAACACATGAGTCTATGGAAAGCATTTAACATTCCAACTACCACAGAGACCCTGATGTTCAAGTTACATTCAGGCGATGGTAGCCAAGGTTTGGTTTATGTGCAAAGCTGGATACAAGACAGAGAGACGAGGAGACCCAGAGTCAGGTTCGGATGACTTTTCACCTTTCTTACTCTGCTGAATCACGAGACTTCAGTGTTCCGTCTACACCAAAATTTGAAACTAAAAGATTGAACAGGACTTGCTACTTTAGCATTGGGTATTTAAGCTTCCTGTCCAAGGGAATGGGCCCAACTTTTCCCACTCCCTATATATATAATTCACATCCTTTATCCTTAAGTGGTTTCACAAAGTCTCATGTCCCTTGTGATGGAATAAACTCTGTCAAATGGGAATATTGAAATCTGAACCTTCAGAACGCAGTGTAAGAACTTACTTAGAAATGAACACCAAGGATGTCAGTAGTTAAGATAAGATCATGTTGGCATAGGATGGGCCCCAATCCAATAGGACTGGTGTCTTCATGAAAGGAGGAAATTTGGATGCAGAGAAAAGCAGGGAGAGCACCATCTGAAGATGGGAATTACGCTGCCAAGCCTCAGGCGAGGTGCCTGGAAGTGATCTTTTCTTAGCATCTTTAGAGAGAACATGGACTGGGCAATCCTTGATCTTGAACATCTAGCTTCTGAAGCTGTAAAACATAGCTGTAGTTTGTGATTCTTTGTTCTGATAGCCCAGCAAACAAACATATCATGCCTCTAGGTAAAAGACTTCCCTACCAAAATCCCAACCAGCAATTCTCAATCAACTTTTCTGAAAACCCAGGCCTGCATCGCATCTCATTCATCGGGTCAAACTTAACAATTTTTTTTTCCAAGTTGAGAGACCTTTTCCATAAATTCGAATGGCCTTGTGCCATTCAATTTTAGTAAGAAGGGCATGGGGTTAAGCTATTAACTTCTCTATTCAATCATGAAAATGAAATTTAAGTTTTTCTTTGTATATACTCTCTTTTATTACCTAAAATGCAAAATCTATCTAAAACATCACAACAGGGATGGCAGATGAGTGAGTCATAATAAATAAAACATCCTGGAATAAACAGGATATTACAACATTTCCAGCATACAGATTTTTCCTCTCAAAGATTGTTAAGAATTTTCTGTTGGGCTTTCTGCCACATCCCTCTGCAGAATATTGGACTGGGTCTATTGAGATTTAATGTGCCTATCCATTAGATTACATGCTGCACCCACCACTTTACTCTCAAGGAAGTGTCAAGTCTCACATTACTTTGAGAAATTAAGGTTGAATTTTGATATAAAACATGTCAGCTACTTACAAAAGAATCTAAATAAAAGTATAGTGCAGAGAAGTGTAAGAAAAACACAATTTGATTTATAAATGGGAGATTATATTGCTGTGACTTGAATGTGAAATGCCCCCTATAGGCTCATGTGAGTGAACACTGATTGGGAATGTTCTAGAACCATAAGAAGGTGAACTTTTCTGGAGGAAGTGAGCCCCTGGAGGCAGATCTTTGGATAACCCAGCCTCATGTCCTGTTCGTTCTCTCTTCCTAACTATGGATACAGAGTGTGACCAGCCACCGACTCCTCCTGGAACAGTGAGCCAAAATAAACTCTTTTTTCTCTCCCTAAACTATCTTTTGTCAGGTATTTGACATATTCTGAGGAAGGAAGGAGCAGATGGCATTTTAATGATTGTTAAAGTGAAGATTCCTAGATATTCTGAGGCAGGAAGGAGGAGAGGGCATGAAGCGAGAGAGATAAAAAGATATAATCTAGCAGATAGTAATGACAAACGTAAAAGTTTCTTGGCAAAAACACTGGAGGTTTGGTGAGAGGAATTTTTTTCCTAATAGATCAGCATCAGATGATATAACTTGAAACATCTCCACAAACTCCCATGGAAATCCACAAACGTCCTAAAAATACTCTCACCAGATTGTGTGTCTGCAGGTCAAAGGTCACCTCCTCAGTCACTTTTCATCATATTTTTCAAGACATTGTATGAGTTACCTTTTTGTTTCTGGGATAAGACATCTGACCCAAAGCAAACTTATAGGAGGAAAAGGTTTAGACTTACAATTTCCAGGGGAATTTCCTCATGACAGGGACAGCATGACAGGAGCAGAGAGCTTGCATTACTTCCTTCACATCAGCAGGGAAGTAGAGTAGGAAAATGCCAAGCAGGGCTGGACTATAGCCTGCAGAGTGCTGGAAGGCACTGCACTTGCTTCCAGGGGAAATTAGCCAACAATAATCGGAGAAACCAGGGGACATTGCTATACAACAGTGAGGATGGTCTGAGAATGCAGAGGATGCTGCAATAAGGTACAGACCAGGAAGGCAAGGAGTACTCCCCTGTGCGATAGTGGCACTTAACTTAGGCCAATCAATGGCTCTCTGATTGGCTAAGAGATCTGCTCAGTGGCAAGGAACCCTTAGCTGGACCTGGGATACAAGGCACATTCTTTTGGAGACCAAGAATCTGATCTCCAAGGTGACGTCCACACCAACCATGGGCCTGAAGAGAGGTTACATCCATTAAAATCTTGCCAAATTAACCATGTTTGCCCCCATTTAACCTATACTGACCTCATTCTCCGTTGGAGATTCTGTTTGTATTTTTCAGAAGGCAGCGAGAACCATGAACAACTCAATTCCACCAAGACCTGAGATGATGGTTGACTCACAGGCAGGAAATGAATCACTTCTAACACATCATCTAGGGCCCAGGTGAAACCAAAGAGGAAGTGACAAGATGAGCAAGAGTCTTACCTTCACAGCAAGTCAGATAACCTATGAAAGGGTAATGGAGACAGACACTGAAGATATCCAAAATAGTCTCAAGTAGAAATCCAGGGACTCTTAAGGGCTCAACAGTAAAGTAAAGCAGACTTAAAACTCACCCATCATGACTCAGAGAACTTTGCAGAAGAGAGTGCGGAAAGATTGTAAGAGCCATGGTGGGGGAGATTATCGAGAGACATCCCCCCAAACAGCAAACACACACACACACACACACACACACACACAAACACAAACTGGCTACTGCTTATACAACTCATAACTCCTTATCCCATAGACTGTTCCATCAATCCCACTGAGGAGGCCTCTCAGAGGGTTGGGATGGGGATACCACCACAAGACTTGTTTCTATAGTGTTTGTACTTATCACCACTAAATAATTTTTTTAATTAAAAAGTAAACTCAAGGTCTGCCCCCAGTGACATGCTTCCTGCAGCAAAGCTTCACCTCCCAAAGTTCTCACAAACTTCCTGAACTACCAGCTACCAGCTGGGCAAAGCAATCAATCACAGGAGGCTACTGGGATACCTTTAGATTCAAACCATCCCATAGGGTGATAGAGCTCGTTGATTTGGCTTAGACCAGCTCTCCAGTACGCCTTAGGGATCTGCCTGTGTCTGCCTCCCCAGTGCTGGGATTAAAGATGCACACCACCGTGCTGAGCATTTTACATGGGTGCTGGGGTTCCAAACTCAGGGCAGTTACTTTGTCCACAGAACCATCTTCCAAGCCTCCAAATTGTTTGATTTTATTTTTCTCAATTGACAATTTTCATACTTGAACATAATATAATTTGATCATAATTCCCTCCCAGTATCTTTTATTGCCCCTCTCCTCCTCCTATGTACCTTCCACTGAGTTGCTTCTCTTTTTTCCAATGAGTTCCTCCTCTAGTCTGATGACATTTTTGTCCACCTCCATCATCCATGTAGACATGGCTATGAGTTTAATAATGTGGCACTCTGTGGAAGTAATGACAGTCTCCTTGAAGTCATGAAGAGTGTGTCCCAAAGTATTCCTCTGGATCTTATATTCCTTATAACATCCCTTCCAGAGTAGGACCCTGAGTCTTGGAGACCCTCTAAAGATGTCTCGTGACAGCACTGAGCAAACAACTCTCAGTCCCAACACTTTGATGTGTTTTGAATCTCCCCACTAATCATCATTGCACGCAAAAGGAATCTTCTCTGAACAAAGCTGACTAATCGAAAAAATATATATAATTAAGAACAAACAAAAGAGCTCTAGTTCGGTAGATAATACTGCTCCCAAAAGCTGGGGACAATACCTCCCAGAGGTCATAGAGTTGGTCATAGAGGCCCTGGAGGCCAGCTACACAATACAAGCTATTTCCAAGACTCTTGGTACCCCCCTAAAAAATGATAAGAACCTATTGCTGAAGACACTATATGTATTGCTTATAGGGCACTGAAAGATTAAATTAAAATGAAGCTGGATACCTCTTCCCTCCTGACTAGTTGTCATTCTGCTGGGTAGTGCTATGCAGGCTACTGGGGGGAAAATCATCAACAGGTTTATTACTGCTAACCAGGCCAGAGGTGCTGACCAATGCAATAGTGGCATTACTGCTGTGGGGGTAAATAACATCTTTCTGATTAGAGTTGAGACCCATTCCATGGTAAGGAAGTCATCATCAGTACTGAAACCCTGGTCCAAAACCTATAGTTGGGAAGGTCGTAGACTCAGGGAGGCAAATAATAGTGGTGTTTGACAAAATGATATGTTGTACCCAAAATTTGCCCCTAATATTTGTATTATATTTATGTCCATAGATTAGTGCTGCCAAAATTGTTTTCTGATGTTTCATTTTGACTCATGGAAATGCTGTTTTATTCTTCAGAATGATTGCCTTCTCATGTAGGCATTTTAAGGAGTAACTGAAAGTTAACTCACTTTCACTAACAAAAACTGGACCCGCCACATTGCACAAAAGATATTTCCATACTTTGGGTCATAAATGTTCCACAGAGGCCCATGTATTAAAAACCAAGCCTACAGCTTGGTACTATTGTGCTGTAGTGGCAGAAGCTTTAGACTATGAGGCATTCTGGACATTATGGGTTTGCATTCAAAGAGGGTTATGGGACTCTCTCTCTCTCTGTTTCTCTCTGTGTGTGTCTCTCTTCTCTCTCTCTCTCTCCTCTCTCTCTCTCTCTCTCTCTCTCTCTCTCTCTCTCTCTCTCTCTCTCTCTCTCTCTCTCTCTCTCTCTCTCTCTTAGTCATCATAAGGTGAGTGGTTTTATTCCACCCACATACTTCTTCCATGATATACTGCCTCACCACAGGCCCACAGCAACAGGCCTGGTGAGCCAAAATAAACCTTGCCTCCTTATAAGTTGTTTGTATCTCAGGTATTTACTATAGTGCTACAAAGTTAAACAAAAATGTAGATGTTCAATAATAGTTAAAACAAAAAAATTAGAAGTTTATGTCTGGGAAAAATTCTGAGCCATCTGTAATTTCTGCACCTTTGATGATTACTAGACTAAAAATATAATGAGTAAGATGAAAACTGTATTACTTGAGTAAAATATAATTTTAGTGTTCAAATAGCAATTTTGTTTTTCTCTAATGGTTATATTCTCCCAGGTCTAGTAGATGCCATAATATGCCCATGGGAATAAGATTCAAATGATTTGTTTAAATCTTACTCTTATTCTGTGATAATTTCTTATTTTCTAGCAGATGGATACTCATAAAAGGATAAAACTGACCTTATTTATCTCTAGGCTTCCAGTATCAGACATGAAATTCTTCCTCAATAAATATTAGCTGACACACAAGAGAAAGCTATTTAAATGATAAGGTATCAAAGTCTATGCAAGTAATCAGCATTAATATGAACCATGTATGTGAAACGATGAACTGTAACATACTAGAACTCAGTGTCCACCATAACATGAGGAGCTTTATGGACTTACCACCTAGCGAAACTGATGAAAATGCTGAAACATACAGTATAGTTAAATCCTTTTGAAAATTCACTGAGAGAAGATGGCAAATTAATAAATACCTATTCAAGAAAACATGAAAGTTCAAGAAGAAAGTTTAAAAATTTGAGGTATATGAACCCAAACTCCTCTTTCATTAAGAGTCTCCACTTTGGATTCTTGCAGGCATGGTCAAGGGAACCTTCTTCCTTGAGCCCCAGCTACAGGAATTATTTCCTGGAAGAAATATGACTTCAGTATTTCTCAGCTGCCTCAAGTACATGCTATTGAGATTACATTCCAGGTTGAGTAGGAATGAGTTAATCTCTTTCCGGGGTTACCTCTATTCTTGAGGAATGAAGGCTATGCCTTGGGCACAGCATGGAAAGAATCCTGAGATTCTGATCACTGTGTTCTGGTTTGTGAGGTAGTGGGTCCACATGGCAGGTCAGAGAAAAGCTAACAGAACCTGCTGCTTCTGCCCCCCCTCCTTACAGAGCAGAGCTCCACAGAGTAAACTATCACTCAAAGAGAAGCTTCTCATACGCCTGCTCTAAAGCTGGGTCTTAAAGAATTTTGCCTGGGTACAAAAAATAAGCCATGAAATAGCCTCCAATCTTGTCCCAAAAGGAATGATTTTTTTTAAATATTTTATTTATTCATTTTGAAGCAGAGAGATGAGAGAGAGAGATTGAGAGAGAGAGAGAGAGAGAGAGAGAGAGCACACCAGGGCCACCACCTTGTGGGTCTGGCTTATGTGGGTCCTGGGGAATTGAACCAGGGGCCTTAGGCACTGGAGGCAAGTGCTTAAACCGCTGAGCAATCTCTCCAGCCCAAAAGGAATGATTTAATTAGGAACCGTGTGTAAAGAAATTCAGACCAAAGATGCTCTCAGGATTAGTGGATGATATAGAGAAAGTGAGAGGAGGGGTTCTTGGACTCAATGATAAGGTGTCCAGAGTTTACTTATGTCAGATGACATAATCTTATGGAATCTGTGAAAAAGTGATTAGGAATAACATATGAGTTCACCAAGGTTGTAAGTAAAATAGTCTGCCCAAAAGATGCACAATGCCATGCATTTGAAATGAGCAAACTGAAAATTAAGAACACAATTCCTTTCATAGTGACATCAAAGAGGATATTTAAAAAATAAATTTAACAGAAGTATCAACTGATAACACAAAATTTTATGGAGGGCCAGGAAATGGCTCAGTGGTTTAAGGCACTTGCTTGCAAAGCCTACCAGCCTTGTTTGCACCCACTACCCACATAAAGTCCAATGTGGCAAGAGGTCCTAGCCTTCCCATAGACACACACACACACATTCTCTCTGTCTCTCTCTCTTTCTCTCGATCTCTCTCCCCCACTCTGTCATAAGTAAACAAATAAAAATATTTTAAATTGTTGTGTAAATAAATTAAAGAAGACTTAAACAAATGAACTTTTTACATTCATGGATCATAAGACCTATCATTGTTAAAATGGAAATAGTCCCTGAATATATCTGTCCATCAACACCATCTATTACAATTCCAGATGGTTTCCTTGCAGAAATTGACAAGATGATTGTAAAATTCATGTGGAATTTAGGGAACCTATAATATTCAAAACACTTCGAAAAAAAAAAAAGAATTCAAACCTTTCAGTTTTTCGTTCACCAGAAGGTAATGACCTTCAAGGAAGTGTGGTTATGGTACAAGAATAGATATACAGGGCTGGAGAGATGACTCAGCAGTTAAGTGCAGTTTCTGGAACACACTCTGTAATCTCAGGCTTGCCTCACAGCGATCCTCCTACCTCAACATCCCAAGTGCTTGGATTAAATGCATGCACCTGAGGGGACCTGAAACCACTGAAGTTCAAATCTCCATATCCCACATAAACAGCTAGGCATGGTAACCTCAGTCCTGCAAAGGGAAGCAGAGACCAGGGGATCACAGAGCGTGGAGCTTGTTGAGAGAGGTGGCAGGGCAGGGGACAGCAAGCTCTGGCACCAGTAAGAAACTCTGGCTCAGACAAGAAAGAATAGAAGAGTCACGGAATGGGGCACGCTGTTCTGCTCCTGTCACCCGCAGGCGGGTGCACCTTGGCCCAGGTGATGGCATGGTGCACATCAAATACATGTACATGTGCATATATGCCCTCTCCCCACAAACACCACATTGCACATACACATAAGCAAAGTTAAATAATAACAAGACATTTCTTCCTTAATAAAAAAGAATAGGCATATAGTCAATGCAGTATGAGAGAGGAAGAGAGAATAAATCCAATCTATGGTCACTGATGTTTCACCAGGCTGTAAAATGCATTCAATGGGAAAAGAATTGTCTTCTCAACCATGATGTTGGAAAACTGATAGCCACATGTTAAAGAATGAAATTGGAACTTTACCCCACTCCATATGCAAAAGTTAAATAGGCCATAGAACTCAAGGTAAGAGCTAAAATAAAAAAAAAATTACTTATACTAGAAAACAAAAGGATAAATCTTCATGACCACAGATTTGAAATGACAACATAAGCATATAAAAACATGAAAAATTAATTGGGTTTCATTAAAATAAACATTTTGTTTCAGTGGGCATTATTAAGAAAATGAAATATCCATAAGATGAAAAATACTATATGTCTTATAAATAATTTATATTCAGAATCTTGAAGAAACTCGTTTATCTATTAAAAGGTAAGTAACAAAATTAAAAGGAAAATAATTCAATTAAAAAGAGCAACAGAAGAGTTGGTGTGGTGGGGCACACCTTTAAGCCCAGCACTTGGGAGGCTGAGGTAAGAGAGTCACCGTGAGTTCAAGGCCAGCCTGGGACTACATAGTGAATTCCAGGTCAGCCTGGGCTAAAGTGAAAGACCCTACCTCAAAAAAATGGGCAAAAGAATATGTGCTACTCTAAGAAAATTATATAAATGTCCAATAAACATGAAAAAAATGTTTGGCCTCATTATCCAAGAGGGAAATGCAAATCAAAACTACAATGAGATACTATTTCATATTCATCAGGACAGAGAGAATCAAACCTTCAGACAGTAACAAGTTTTGGGTTAATATGAGCAAATCAGAACACTCAAACATTGCTGAAGGGGTGAGGGGGCTATGTGCAACGTATCAGTCATTTTGGATAACATTCCGGTAGCTCCTCAAACAATTAAGCATAGAATTACCATACAGCTCAGCACTTCTATCCCTGCATACATACCCAAGAGATACAGCAATCTGTCTACACCCAAACTTGTTTATGGCTACATTATCCTTGATATATATCCATAAGTGAGAAACAACTCATGTGTCCATCAGCAGATGAATGAGTAAACAAAACTTAATATACCTGTACAGTGGCTATTACTTGGAGCAACTCATATATGCTGATATCATAGTAAACATACACACCCTTTCATATATCATGAAGATATCATACACAGTAAAAGAGGGCAGTCACAGAGGACCACCTTAAGCCCATTCCTAGTGAAGTTCAGAAGAAAGAAACTACAGACTGATTAGTGATTGATTAGGGCTGAGGAAGTTTGGAGGTTCATAGAGGGGTGACAGCTAAAATATACAGAGTTTCTTTTGGGTGTGTAAAAATGTTCTAGGGCTGGAGAGATTGCTCAATGGTCAAAGGCACTTGCTTGCAAAGCCTAACACCCCAGGCTCGATTCCCCAGTACCCACGTAAAGCTAATTGCTCAAAGTGATGCATGAATCTGGAATTCATTTGCAGTGGCAAGAGGCCCTGGGGCATCCATACTCATTCTCTCTAATAAATAAAAATTCTAACTGTGCGGTAGTTGTGTTTTTCTATGATATACTAAAAACTGATTGCATGGTAGGAAATAAAGTGTGTGGTCTACAAATTAGACTTCAAACAAATCTGTTTATAAAAACTTGAAACAGGGTTTTGGGAGTTCAGGAAAGAGTCCCTTGAACTCCAAACCCTGAGTTCCTGTCTGTGTTTAACCAAAGAATTGCATCAATCAGGCTGAGAAGGACAATTATTGAATTATCACATTTATCAAGGGAAGTATAAAAACCAACGGAAGGAAAATGGATATACTCTCATGGTCTGAGAGCCCATGTGATGGGCCAGGAAGAAACATGGGAAGGGATTTAGAGGAAAGAGAAGACAGTGCACAGAGCTCCTGCCATGTGCAAGGCAGGAGTTGGAGAGCCCATGAAGGAGTAGAGGTCAGGGGGTTCTCCCCTCATCTAAACCCACAGGAATTGAACTTCAGGAGAGAAGAACAGTCAACAAAGAGGGCTTATCTCCCTGTAAGCATCTACTTATAACATTATTGTGGTGGGCTTTACCTTCAGGGACAGGTGAGCTACTGATTGGTACGGCCTCAGGGGGCTGGCTCAGGAGGAGGCCAGCCATGAAGTGGGGTTTTGAGGCTGACCTTAGCCAATTAAAAATCCAAGATCTGATTTAATTCTAGGAAAGGGGAATTCCCACCCTGGAGGGGCTTAGGTTGTTCATAGAAAACAGATCTAGGGAACGCTTTTAGTCAAGAGATAAGGTGAAGAGAGATCTTTCTCTGATCTCTAGTAAAGATTACAAGGACAGACTTAAGGACATTTCTACTTTTTACTTTCGGGGTCCAGTCACCCTAAAACTACCTAACAAAGCTACCTGGCTCAGTCTCATTGTAATGTTCTCATGGAGGTCAATATTACTAAAATATTATGTAATTCAGGAAGAACTGAATTGCATAATATTTAAAAGGTTATTTATGCAATATCATTATAGTCTTAAGAAGTTCATTTTTAAATACTTGAAGGAATTGTTAAATTGTAACATATATGGAAGTCTGCATGACAGAGAATTTTCTCATATTATTGTAAACAACTGCCATCTTACACAGATTGTGTTATTAAAAATAGAGAGATAATTGGTTCTCCTTCATTGAGAAACTATACTGTCAATATTGGGCTTAATAATTTCTTTTCTTAGCAGAAAGGTGACTTAAGGGAAAAGTGTTTTTCCAACTTATGGTTTTATAGCCCTCATCCAATGTGTTCTATTAACTTTTTCATTTTGTCTCTTCTAAAGCACTGTGTTATCTGATATTTAGAACATTGTTTTCCAGATATGAAGTGAAATAATATTACAGAAACTAGGGAACTTTTAAGTAAGGCTTAGAATTGTATTACAACTGTGGAAAAATATATTCTTTATCGGTAGACTCTTATTGGCTATTTTCCCATTGATTGAAAGATTTTGCTCTTGTAGGTTGCAAACATAAATAAATGCTTGTCTGTTCCATAAAATAATGTCTAAAGAAGAAATGGGGAGAAATTAGTAAAAAATGACTAGATGCTCATTATCACATATTTCTTCTCTAAAGTCATCATCCAAGAAGGGACTGCCACTTTCTTTTCCCATGAAAAGCTTAAAATGTAAAAGACAGAGTGATACTCTGAGCTGGTTTTCTGGAAGGATGCTCTGATGGCTCTGAGTATATGGAAACAGTCTGTAGTCTCTTTAGGAAAAGCCAATGTTATCTGTGAGGAGAGACACTGTGTTAGGCAAGGGTATAATATTCAATGACATGTGTGTTAGTGAAGTGTGTTAAATGGTGCTTGTGGATAAAGAGTCTGAGAAATGACTAATATTACTCTGTCTTACATCCTTGCATCATGAACCATTGCTTAACAATCCTGAGCCAAACACCCTTTAGGAAGCAAACACCTTATCTCAGGCATTGATCTACATCTTCCCTGCCCAAGCATGGCCAAGAAGAGAACTTGACTCACATTTTAGAAGCAGCAGGGAGATTCAAGGCATAGTTCACAACTGTTAGAGCAACAAGTCAATTATATGTTCCAAAGTCCACCCAGTTTCACAAGGCTCTCCCATTGCTGGTCTGAAATGGGAGATCCAGATGTTGATGTTTTCCTTTCTTCTGGCAAATGCGATTTTTCAGACCATCGTTGCTTAGTGACTTTTAACATATGTGGCATAATCCAAAAGAAAATAATCAGTGAGCCTTCCCAGTCCCTTCAAATCCCCAGACCAAATAGTATTGAATCAAAGTAGCTCAGACGAAATCAAATGAAAAGGTCAAAGACAAACTATGTAGTCATCGGAGAATCTGGGAAGGAGTGAGTGATGGGGGACAGCTCAGGACTGGCCCTCACTAGACACAGGCTCTGCACACGTGGAAGTTGAATGGTCACGGGCTATGAAACGATTGATTGATAATAAGTGCTTAGGGTCTTTTTTTCCCCTTGAGTATTCAAGTGGAAAATATTCACTATCAGGTCAGAATTTTAGGGAGAATTGATTAGGTACTGTTAATCAGCACTAGGAGAGAGAAATGTTGATTAACCAGTATATCGCACAATAATTCAAACATCCATCAAGGCAACCTCACCAAATCTAAGTGGCCTAGGGTGGGTCACACTGAGAGCCAATTTGAAAGGATTTGACTCTTCTGTAGTTCTCAAAATGGTCACTGAAACCCTGCTGCCTCAGCACCACCTGGCAAGTTGCTAGAAATGGAGATACTGGGACCTAATTGGGGCTTGTTGAGTAAGATGTTCTGGAGGATGGATGCTGCCAGCAATCTGTGTTTTAACAAATAAAATCACACGAAGGTGCATTGATGACACAACACGTGTGTGGAGGAGGGGTCCATTCTTGCCTTCCACCTTGTCTGCAGCAGGGTCCCTTTGCAGCTCACAGCTGTGCAGAGCAGGCGAGCAGGCCTCTGAGCTTCCTGTCTCCACCTCTCACTCTCTCATAGGAGTGCTAGGACTGTAATATTAGCTTTTACATGGTTTCTGGAAATCTCAACCTTGGTCATCATAGTCCCATGGTAAGTGCTTTTACCCATCTCCCCAGCCCCAGCACTCTTGTGTTTGAATAAACCTTCCAGGAATTTTTTAAAAAATATCTTTTTTATGAATAAGTTTATACAGTGTATGAGCAAATCTTGTGCATGTGTCCTCGTTTCCCTCCTGTCTGTCCCCTACACACTGGGATACTTCCTCGGTGCTCATACTGGAACTGTCCATAGGATAGGGAGTTATGAACTGCACCAGAGGTAGACAGTTTTTCTTTTTGTTTTCCTTCCCCCTTGTGTATTGTTGCTGAGGGGGCAATGTCTGTGCACATTCTCCCCCACCATGGCTCTTACATTCTAACTTTCCAGGTATTTTTAATGCACACTGATACACATGTGAAGAATCACTTCCACAGGCCATGATCACTGGTTTTCCTAAGACTCCAATGCGTATCAATAGACAAAATTATTTCTGAGACAAAGATCCTAATTACAAGCCATATATGTTTAGTAGGCAAGTAAATTGCCTTGTACTCTAGATGCTTGAAAAATGCCTATACTTGGGGGTCTGATTAAGACGCTAGAGGATGGAGAACTTATTGCATTTGTAACTATCACATAACCTTGGGTTTCTCAAGGTAAGCTGTACACTCACCTACTTGTCAAGTAGTTCTGTACAGCTAATGAACTCGTGGCTGTCATCGCCATGGGCACTGGAACATTTGCTGGAAATGGACATTTTAATTAACTCAGAACACCACCTACTCCAGTTATCCAAAGCTATGTGAACCTCCACATCAGCCCAGGACTGGAGTCTTTTGAACAAAGGTCAATGCTTAACAAACAAGCAAACAAAAAGCCTTGTCTCCTTGTCTAAGACCCTGGTTTCATTATTGAACATAAGTTCTGTTCTCTTGAGGATTTCGTAGATGTGAGCTCACTGGATTGCTGCTTTTAAGTCTCCCACATCAGCTCATTTGGGAAGCACATTTTCAGCAACTTTCCCTTCAATTTCCATTGTCTGCTTTAGCCAAATCAGCCACTGGAAGCCTACACGGGATTAAACCATTAACGCTCTCTTACATTGTGGTCCAAGGGAAAATTCTCCATCTAGCCAATTTAAAGTGACAATATAAACTATCGAAATACTAATGACACCCCAGAGACAATTTTCTGTAGCTTGGTGCCTATGGATGGTATGAGCTTAAGGAAGGCAGGAAGCCTTGTATTCATGCTTATATGAAACCCTTAGAAGGCTACAATCTGGATGTATTCATGAAGGGAAGTCAGGAAGGCTTTGGGAAGAACACAGCACATCACATCTGCTTCAGGTTCTCTTTCCTGCCCTCTCTCGCCTCCCAGCTCTGCACATTTTCACAGTTTCCCTGTAACCTCCAGGAAGCATCCAGCTGCTCTGTTAGCATAGAGAATGAATCGGTACCTCCTGTGAACAGAACGTGAGCTGATTGACACTTCCAGAATTAAAACAGAGAGCCCTTAAGGGAAGCTTCGGATAAGGTGAACTATGCTCAAAGTATGCTCAAAGGACACGAGCTTGTTTAATTTAAAGAGAGATGGAGGGCTTCATTTTATTAGAAAAATACCCAAAAGTATTCTGCTTCCACTAAAGACTCTTTCTGAGCCCAAGAAGTTTAGATCTAAGGAATATTTGTTACTTCCACAAACCTTTGATTTCATTCACTCTACTACATTGGCCACTTACTCTCCATCGTCTACTTTCCATGTCATTGTCACCATATCTAGTGACAATTTTTTTAACATGGCATTTTCTACTTTAAGGCCATCTCAGTACTCCTAAAAATCCGTTGCTCTACAAAAAAAAATAAGTGTTGAAAAAGACAAGATTAATGAAAAGCAGGGTTGGAGTGGACCATTCAGAACCTACAGAAGGGCCTGAGAGATGGCTCAGCGGTTTAGTACACTTCCTATACAGACATAAGGGTGTAGGGACCGGGAGGGGAAGAGGGGCTATAACTACAGGAGTTTGTATCTCTAGATCTTATGTGTCATGGTTTGATCCAGGTGTCCCTCACAAACAAATGAATGTGTTCTAATAGATCGATCCTCAGCTGATGGCAGTTTGGGTTTTACAACCTCGATGAAGCTGTGTTGTTGGGGGGGGGGCTTATGGGGGTTATAAGCCAGCTTCCCCTTGCCAGTATTTGGCACACCTTCCTGCTGCTGTTTGCAGTGCTGTGGCAGAGGTGATGTCCACCCCTCTGTTCGTGCCATCATTTTCCCTGCCAGGATGGAGTCTCCCCTCGAGTCTGTAAGCCTAATAAACCCATTCCTCCACAAGCCGCTTTTGTTTGGGTTCTTTCTGCGCAGCAACTAGGAAGCTGACTGCAACACAATGTAAAACAGGGAGTGTGGCCATGGCTGCCTGTAACCACACTCCCACAGGGTCCCAGGAACCTGAGAATCATCAGAATCAGGAAAATCAAGTTCTGGGATCCGTTTGAAAAAAGATACTTCAGCTGAAATACAAGACATGGTAGAAGAGTGATGGGGTAAGACCTGATGTTCCAGTTTGGCTATTGCAAGTGAGGGACCCCACCACAGCAGAGCATAGGGGGTGCCAGAGAGCCAACACACATGCATATAGCACACACACCACATTACATGTACACAGGCAAAAAAAAAATGGGTTGGAGAAATGACTGGGCATAGTTAAGGCATTAAGGATCTGAGTCTAAAGCCAGATGTGCAAAGTGATACATGCATCTGGAGGTCATTTGCAGTGGCACACCCATTTTCCCTATGTCTTTCTTTTTGTCTCTCTCTCTGCTTGCAAATAAATAAATAAAAATATTTACATTTTTTAAAAAATAGAAAAATTTATAGGAGCCAGGTATAGTGACTCGTCCCAGTATTTAGGAAGCTGAAGCAGGGAGACTAACTTGAGTTTAAACCTGGGCTATTATAAAGTTTCAGACCAGCTTGGAAAGCCTGTCTCCAAAACAAAACACTCAAACTTACAAGTCAGAAAAGTAGCAAAAGTTATAGAAACCCCAATTAAAATATTAGCAGTTATGTCTCCTCTGATGTCTGTCTGAGATTCACTCCAAACATTATTAAAGCCTTCTATGTCTGACTTCATGTTCCCTCCCTCAGAGAAAAAGTCTTTGAAGTCATTTGCTTCCTGCAGAGATCAGTTTCCTCAACATAAAACGGATGATCAGGAAGTTATCCTTTTCGTCATTCAGAGTTGTTCTAACCTAGGAAAAATGTCATTGTGTCTTCTTAGTGTGTCCAAACAGCTTTCCCCCATAACTTAACACAAAGCACTGGGGCTCAAACATTCTGGCCAGAGAAGCCAATATTGAAGTCCTCCCAACCCACTGAGAACTGGGGGGCTGACAAAGAGGGGAAGCCCCCCAAAAATCTTTTCAGCAAGTTTTCCTGGTCATTCTAATACAGCTCCACCCTCTGGCATACTGAAGAGGTCACTGTCCTCAAAGCCACCGTTCCAGCCCCTTCTTGCGGAAGGCACTTCACATAATCAGCCCTTTCCTTACATATATTCATCTATGGACACTACTTGGGTTTCCTTGTGAGAATGCTAGATCCTCATCTGGTTAGAATAGCAGTGAACTGGAAGACTCACTATGATCAACAAGCTGGGCTGGGGAGATGGCTCAGCAGTTAAGGCACTTGCCTCCAGTGCCTAAGGCCCTGGGTTCAATTCCCCAGGACCCACATATGCCAGACCCTCAAGGTGGTGGCCCTGGTGTTCTCTCTCTCTCTCTCTCTCTCTCTCTCTCTCTCTCTCTCTCTCTCTCTCTCTCTCCTTGAAAATGAATAAATAAAATATTTTTTAAAAAAACCGACATCATCTCCTATCGATCATTTGCATATTACAAAGAAAATCGCACCTGGTCATTAACCAGATGATTAGAACACAGTCATTGGGTTAACATGGCCTTAGAATGCAATCGAGTGAGTCTAAAGAGTCATTTGTCTCCCAGAACCTCCTAGCCCTTCATCTATAAATCAGGTGTAGTCACATAACTCCTGTCGTGGAATGCCAGGCTGTCTCAAAGACATGATGAGTGTGAACATCTAGCACATGATAGGAAATAAATCAACAATTCTGAAGAGGCCTCAAATATCATCGTATAAGTTGGGGATTACACAAGCAATAGCTACTTCTTTTAAATATCTACAACTCTCCCAAGGAGATGGTAATAAATGTTAAAATCATAGTTCTCTTAATATTTATAGCAACAGTTACGTCTATAAGAGCAGAGGCAATGTTTGCCATGGCCACAGCTATAGTCTTCAGGACTTGGCATAGAAGAAAGTAATTTGCTCAATAAACATTTGTTGGATGAACAAATGTCACAGTTTAGGTAATTCAAAGTCTCCCATAAAATGCTTGCTAGGTCAAGAAGATTATTAATTCTCTTGTACAAACAAATAAAGACTCGGAAAGGTAAAGGCCAGAGGCTCAAACTTGCTTACTTATTGTCAGAACATTGAAGTTTCCCAACTTACTCAAAATCTATAGAGACACAATCTGCTCGGAAGTATTTATAGTCTGCACACAATCCATCTTCCAAATGAGGCTTTCTTGCCTTTGATGTTCATATTGGATTCTATGTGCAGATGACTGCCAACATATGCCTTAGCCAAAACACTGGGATCAGAGGTCCCTTGTAGAAGCATTCAAGAGAGGAAAAAGATAAAGGCAGTTTTCCCCTCTGGATGTCATCAGAGCTGAAACCCTTTGCCTAATGAATGATCTTTATTTTTAAAAAATCAGTAATTCAGGCTGGAGAGATGGTTCAGTAGTTAAAGGTGCTTACTTATAAAGCCTGAGGGCCTGGATTCAATTCCTGGTTCCCATGTAAAGCCAGGTGCACAAATTGGCACATGTGTATGTAGTTTGCTTGCAGTGACAGGAGACTCACTTTCTCGCTGTCTCTCTCTGTCTCTCTCTCTCTTTTGCTCCTTTGTTTCTCTCCTGTCTCTCCTCTCTTCTCTCTCCCTCTCTCTCACTCACTCTCACTCTCTCTCATAAATAAATAGTTCTTTAAAAATCAGTTCTAGGTCTCTTAATAAAATAGTTTTCTCCAAGAGCATTATCATTCCTTTGCCCTCATGGCCTGTCACTGTACCTGGGACCTTAAGGGATATCATTTCTGTGCCCAAGAAGTATCTTTTTTGATGCCTTTTTGTTGTTAGATAAACACACAGTCTGAGGAAATGCCAGGCTATGCACATTCTTTTCTATATTGTTAGTACAGGTAAAATGTGGACAACTTCCTCAGTGAGGATTAGCCTGTGGTTATGGTCTTATGAGCATGAATGATCTAAGAATTGGGAAACTGAAGAAAATCTGTGAAATGAGGAAATTTAGGAGGCATAGCATCAAACATCACTGAGTGAAGAAAATAGTAGCTATAATCTTAGATGATAAAGGTGAATCAGAAAAAGCAGAGGAAAAAAAAAGAAAAAGCAGAGGAAATAAAACAGTTGGTTGAACCTTTTCAAATAATATGGTAGACAATGAAATACACACATGAACACTGGAGCTGAAAATGTGAAAATTATTTATGCAATTAATTTCAAATGTTCCTGTTTATTCTTCCCCAAAGCATTTCTTAGTGCTGATGAAAATGAATGATAATAGCAAGTGAAGTTCCATTCCAGGCCAGGGTAAAATAATAGCCAGTTGTAAAGGGTGGTGAACTTGGAACTTGTACATAAGAACCTTCTGTTTTCTCTTTTTCTTAAAAGATGTTTCATTAAAGTATTTTTCCCAGTGTCTATACCACCCTCTATATGCCTGATCTCACCTAATTTTTGTTTGCTTGAAAATTAATTTTTTAAATTTTGTTGGTAGAAAGTTCCATGTCCCACATGAACTCAGAGATACTTTTTTGTATGTGTGTCCTTGGTATATGCACATGTGTCTATGTGCTCATGTGTGTGTGTGTGTGTGTGTGTGTGTGTGTGTGTGTGCAGTGCACATGCAGGTTTGTATTTCTATGAGGAAACTATAGGATAAACTTGAGTGTCATTCATCAGGAACAGCGTCCTAAGAAACAGGGTTTCTTATTGGCCGGGCGCTTATCTATTAGGCTATATTAGCTGGCCAATGAGGCCCAAGGATCTACTTGTCCCCAATTCCCAAATACTAGGATTACAAGTATGTGCCACCATGTCTAGCATTTTATGTGAATACTGGAGATTAAACTCAGGTAAGTACACTACTATCCAAGCCATCCCCAGTCTCAGAGGATATTTTTTTGAAATTTATTTTTTCCACCTTTTTATTTATTTTTTACATATTTATTGTCAATAATTAGATACACTGTATGAGCATATCTGGTGGTGGTATCTGCATTTCCCTCCTTCTTGCCCCACTCCCCAGGCATACTGGACCAGTCCATGGGATAGGGGGTTATGTATTACAGGAGAGGTAGCCAGTATTTTTTTTAACTCTTGTGTCATTGCTGAGGAGGGAATGTCTCTGATATTCTCCTCCAACATGGTTCTTACAATCTTTCCGCCCCCTCTTCCTCTCAGTTCCCTGAGTCATGGTGGGTGAGTTTATTTTCTTTTATATTTCTTGTTTATATGGTTTGAGACAGGCAGGGTCTCACTGTGTAGTGCAAGATAGA